>JANSTV010140812.1:0-17147 GCA_027564135.1 Lestremia cinerea
GCAAATTGTTTAATATTTTGGAATTATGGCAAATGTCACCGGGAATGAATGATGGAGTGACAGTGACAATGCGGGTGCGGTACGATGATAGCAGTGATTCGACGATGGAGTGACCTCAATTGGGGTGCTTCCAAACAAGAATGAAACACTAGCAAACTCTCCAATTACAAGAGTAATCAAATTTTTTTTATAGAATTTAAAATTGAAAATTCTCTTGAAAAATTCGCAACCGTGGTCAATGTTGCGAGAGAGGATTTTCCAGCGGAAGAAGAACAGAATGTTTTTATTGCATTTTTCGAGATCATCAAACAACCTCTGCGTCAGTGCTGTGCATGTTGTCAACAATTTGATTGCGACATCGTTTGAATGGCGTCGTTATGATAGGGAATTGAAAATAGCCTCTATAAATGACGCGCACACATGTTGAAGTAACGTTTTTCCGACCGAATTGTGATGAGAACAAAAAATTTCTAGAGGAAAATGTTGCTGCATGGAAAATGAACACATTTTGCATAATTTAGTGGAAACGGAATGTATTTTGTTTGACCTGATTTTTGCGGTGTATGTTGGACAGAAGTTGATGGACAGCAAGACAACCAGCTTACAGAAACTTATAAGAGGATATTCATTTTGAATTGTCGTTTCTAATGAATGTCCTGCTGACGTCCATGTAATATTTCATGCATTTTAAGTCTTTCGAATTGCCATTGCAATTTCAGGTGAAGAGTCAACCCATGAATATTTCAGTACTTCTCCTGGCTCATATTCGATTCAATTCAATATGCCGGAGAGTATCAATTAATAAATTCACAATTTGTTCGTGAACACGAGAGTTCTGCTGGAGAAATGATGAGTGTTTTTGAATATAAATTTATTGAATAATTCAATAATATCAATGGCATCGATGAAATATTCAAATTGGCCCAATTGAACTGCTCTGCTGATGTTATTCAAAACTAGAGATTTTTCTTCGCAAGAGGGCACTCTTTTGACAGCCATTGCTGAAGATTCCAACACCCGGTGTGTTCCCGCATAAATCAATGATTCTTTTTTCACCGATCTTAATCATCACGTAATGACCAAAACACCATTTGGTGCTAAAACCATCAATGCTATTCATTAAATCATGTCCATAAAAGCCCACGTAATTAACGTTGAACAATGACCTTCGTCCTGTATCGAACACAGCAAAAAGCTCATTCCATTTAATAACGCATAATGAATATTCATCATCGAACCGATATTTTAGCTGCACGTCCTTCATCCGGAATACCATTAGTGGTTCGTTGATGGTGAATTTCCCGTAAAAAATTAGCAGAAAATCTGAAATTCGATGATTCGAACCAGTGGCGGTTCACAGCGATTCTCTCGAGATACATCAATATTTTGATTTATAAATAGCGTTATCGTTGCGGGTTGTCTCTTTGGACGGAGGGGAAGCGACTGGGGATCATATCCAAACAACCATTTTTGAATCCCGATTCATCAAAACAAGACCATTTTTCGCCACAATTTTTTCCCTACCAAACATAAAAAAACCGCGACTGACTTCCATTTGATGCTAACAACATACATGCATTCGTTATTAAATTTCACATGAAAATTTAATAAATAAAATTTAATAAACATTTTGTGAAATTCTCTCTGAATGACTGATTGAGCTTTTGTTCATGGAATGAACGATGGGAAAAGTTTCATTCGAATTTTCGATTCATGAATCGGAGAACATTGAGTGCGAGAAACGTCATCGATGCGTCGCCTCAACAAAGGACCAGTTGATGGACATTGTCAAAGGGATCCGCTTCCGATCAAAACCGCCTCAAACTTCAAACACAATTCAATGGGAATCATCAGCATTATCGAACACAACAATGACCGGCCGGAGGTCATCATCATGGTCCGATTTCTGAATAGAATTCAATACCCCTTTCCAATTCGAATGGTTCAATCAAAGGGAAAAGTTTAGTTTGCCGTTTAAAATGTCATCAAAACATCAGACACACACGCACACATGCAAAACTTAAATACATTTGAATAATTAAATTAATTTCCATTTCATTTGATTCGATAAAATCCAAAACGTTTGAGCCACCCACACACACACACACACACACACGTTTGCGAGCGCGTGCAACCAAACACAAGCCAAGCTCGAATTGGTGAATCAAAACCAAATCCGTCGAGCCAATTCAATTTCATGTAGATTTATTCGAAATAAAGATAATAACGAGCAGACAATGGCTTTCCAGAGTCTTCTCCCCTCCCCAGAAATAAGAGCCACCAATATCCTGTCCCTTTGTCAGTTGATGTTTATGTTGTTGGGCAACGTTTGCTGGCCGAGCTTTGGCGCCCGGACTCATGTTTTGAATAACACATCAACAATGGACGACCAACACCAACAACAGTTGATTTTCAATCGACCTTTTTTTTATCGCATTATCGCCACCATCATCGAAACCTATGATATTCACTCCGCACACACCCTCACAAACACACAGTTGCCTACACAAAGGAACCATGGAAGCTTTTAGCCATCGTTAGCAACTTACTGAAATTCAAATGACAGTTTTTCTTTCCCATTGTCGCCCATTGAGCGGTAGCCCTTTATCGTGTCGTCCACCGAAATCAAATGTCTGTCAACCAAACACAAGTTGATTCGATTGTAGGGTTTCACGTCGGCGTGTGGGTCTGTCTGCCTGTCTGTTCGGTAACAGCATTTGACGCGGATGACTTGATGCTTCCCGAACCATTCGTTTGCGAATACGATTTGGGGCGAAAAATTGATATTATCGCCGCTTCGAAATCACTCAGTCGAACCGGCCAATCGACTGGCACGCAATTCCCAGCCAGAGAGAAAATTCGATCGAACGCTGCCAAACAACAGGCCACACGTGCAAACTGCACCATCAAAGCCCATTTCGCTGTTGGACGAATGCGAACAATTTAATTTCGCATATTAATTCGGTCGGTCGGCAATGGCACAAACAAACAAAAAAAGGGGAAAAAACCGTTGACGAATGAAAAATTTCGGAATTTGGTTCACAAACAGCAAAAATGGCCATTGGCAATCGCCGGAAAAATGAATTCCCGAACGCACGATCGCATTTCGAAATGACGAGGCGAAAAAAAACGCAACGACAAAGAAAAAAAAACGACAATTTAATAACCGATTCCGAATGCGATTTTCGTATCGACACGTTTTTCACCATAAAATTCAAATCAGCAAATAATTAATCGGGAAAGAAGCAATGTTTCGACTCGCGAGGAAAAAATGTGGAGAGGAAAAAAACGAAAATCCGGGCAAAGTGATTTTTTCGGGTGAACGAGCAAAGTCAAATTCAATCGCATACGTTGCCAATCAAAAAGAGCTCAATCATTTCGAAGCTTTCAATGGACGGCCTGTTGATGGTGATACGTGCTGAGCATAACAGAGCGAGTAGTTGCTAGTCATCCAGCGATTGTATGGGCAATTGTTGTCGAGGCCGAGAGATGCACTGGGTCGAAGAGTATGTCTCCTCCTCCCGATAAGCCTCTCTGGCCCACTCAAAGGCAAATGCCAAAAGGATTGACGTATCTTTCCCCAAGAAAATTCATTCTCTGCAATTACCTTCAATTTAATTGCTTGCTTCGGGAAAATCCTCTCAAACAACTTTGCAAAAGCTCGACTTGTCGCTTCAAAGGGGCGAATATCGTTCACACGAAAAGCCATTTTCACGAGCGTTAAAATTGTAATGAACATTTTCACTCAATTACCTGTCAACGATTCACGTGAAATGCAATTGACTCAGCTCAGCAAATTGCAGTTGTGCTTGCAGTTTGTCTGTTGCTGGCGAGAAATTTCACAAGTGATTTCTTGAGACAATGACATGCCACTGCCTCCGCAACACCATTGGTGTTGGCAAACGACGTTCGAATGAAAATGAAATTTCCATTTTTTTGTTTGCTTCTTTCGTTTCGTTTGTCGTCGTCGTCGTTTTGCGAAACCGTTCAAACCATTTGAATGCAAATCTGCATGGGTTCGACCATTGTCTTTTCTGGATTTTCCAAGTCGAAATTTTTGGGCTGCGAGAAATTTCTCAACTTCGTCCGGTCCCGCGCTCTGATTTCGCATCCAAAATCACCAATTTCGACTCAACGAAATCAAATTGGGCAATTGGACTGTGGGAAAAGTCTAATTACAATTCGAGCATTCACAATTTTTCCAGTTGAAATGCGTCGATTGGCCATTCACATCGTGTCGTGAATCGAACCGACAGAGTGACGAATTACGTTGTTGGAATGCCAAGCGTGACATTTGATCGATGGACGGAGCTGAGTGGTGTGATTGAGAATTTTTGCTGGTGACTGGTCGAACGGTGTGCATCAAGAGACGCGCGTTTTATGTCTCATTAACGAACTCGTGTTTCTTCCATCGAATGCGATGCCTTGCTGGATATTTTCACTCATTATTTCCAATTCGGATGTGTTTTATTGTCGTCATCAGAATCGAGAGACAATCATTGGAAACCACTCGCTGTGTGCCCGTTCGTCTCCCGCCCTCTATGCGAATTGCGGTGCGGTCTGTTCGTTGCTGATAAAACGTTGGCCACTCGTTCACCATCACCGTCGTCCAACCAACGACGATTGTTTCAACGGCAATTCCGAATCGAGTGTGTGATTGTCGTCACATCGAACATGTGCCGTTTTCGCTTTTCCAACATTTCATTTTCTTCTTTCTCGTTTCGTTTGCGTTTTGTGGCTTTCTCCATGGAATTTTCCTTGCGAAGCCGAAGTCGACGCAAGACAAAAGAAAAGCAACCACCAAAACTTTATTAAAAGAACAAACGTAACGAGCGTTTTATTGGCTCTCATGTTTGGTCGATTGTTGGGTTGGTAACCATTCGGAACGCTTGCATTTGGGCGGCTCGATCGATATTTCGAATTGAGGATAATTTCATGTGAAAGAAGCCCCCATTCAACGTTTCATTCTCTGTGACAGTCCCATTGAGAAGCTTTGTTATTTTTAAACGCTTCCGTGCACTGCCTTTTCGACACGATTTTACATCGATCGACTCCCGGTGAATTATTCAGTCGAGACGACAAAATAGTAACAGCCAATTTTCTTTCACGCATTGCAATCGAGAGAATGAACTCGCGAGGCGGTTATTCAATCATGAATATTCCGCTGGAAAAATGAGCATTTCTTTCTTTGTCTTCTGGGTGGAGTTTGTCCGCCATCGCTGGAGGGCTCGAGACGTGGAAGAGACAGCTAGTTTTAATTAAATATCTTATGGAAAACTACCCCAAATGGAAGTTCATAAGGACTTGATCGTAGCCATCTTAGCGACTACCAGACCTTCTGAGGGGATGGGGTGCAATTTCACTCCCCTGAATGTTTTGAGTAAATCAACCAAACTTAAACAAAAATCATACAAATGAAATGTTAATTTTAATTTAAAATCAATTAATTAAAATTGAAAAATCGAATAAAAAATTATTAAAAAATTATTAAAAAATCATTCAAAGAAAAAATAAAAATAGAAAAACAAAAAAAAAACAATTTACCTCAAAATGAACAGGCCGGGCGAAAGTATCAATCAACATGAATGTTGATGTGTTGGAATCCACCAAACCAAATGATAATTAGCAAGCGAATAATGAAAATAACCAATCAATGACAATTTCCGGAATTGTTGAATCGGAAAAATGCGCATTGAAAATGTTTGTGCGAAATGTTTCACCAAAAATGAATCAGCAACAGCAATCCTTTCGAATGGAAACCGAACGCAAACAACCGTAATCCCTCCGGTGCTGCGTTTATTGTTGATTCGCAATTGAATCGCTGGACACCAATTGGATATTCGGAAAATTTATCAAAACTGTCACAGCAGACAATCGATGCATTCACCACCACAGAATCATTGTTTTCTCAACAAATTAACTTTTTAATTAACTCACAACACGAATGAATGAAATTGATTCGATTATTTTAGCATTTCGCAAATCGCACAATGTTCATCAACTGAAAAACGAGAGAGAGGAAAATTAACGAAAAAAAAAAAAATTATTTTCGATTTGAATTCGAATGGGAGCCATTCGTTTGGCGAATGCTAATTGGAGCGTTTAATGGGGCAACAGCAATGAATGGGCTTCGATGAAGTCTCTAATGAGTTTCACGTCGACAAACACCGCCCGAACCAGAACCATCCCCCCCGGTGACGTTCCATCGGTATGAGCTCCGTTCTAATTAGAACGTCATCACAATTTATTGTGACATTTTCTGCCATTTGCCGTTTACTTTGTCCTCAACCCACATCCACATTGCTGTATTACCGTTGCTGGTGTGCGTTCTCTTCAAATCAAAATTCACTTCCGCCGCTGTGTAAATTCTTTGTTTATTTTAATGGCAGATGTTGAGCCATTGCACATTCATTCAATTTCGTGAAAAAAATCACGAAAAATTCCAACGGGCAGAAAGCGAGGGGCAAACAAAGTGCATCATTTGCGGAGATATAAACTCAAAGGATGTCGTCGCCATCAATGGACCGGAATGAGAATGACGGAAGAAGAGACGGACGGACGAATATGCAGGCCAAGTCAAAATGAAATTTTATGGAAATTGTTCAAGTTTTCCAAATGAAAATTTGCATTCAACGATATTTTTTTAAAATTTGATGAATTGCATTCAGCGTGTTAGCGTTGATGGACCCGGCCATGTTTGGGTGTATTCTGTGTCGCATTGACAAATGACATCGTTCTCGGTGCATAATTCATTTTTCGCCGACACTTTTCGAGCACCAACAAAATGTCATACCGTTGAATTAATGGGACAACGACACCATGTTTCTCATTCACTCGAAACGGTATGATGGTACCGTTATAGCCCTTGACATGATTGAATGATTAAAACAGCCTTTGAAAATTCTCCAAAATAGAACTCATTTGGCCGAAAGTTCGCCTCGAAACCCAAGAGAATCCTTCGATAAATGTTTTCAAAATGCCAAAATACCGTAACAACGTCAGAACAATCAAATTAATATTAAAATGGATATGGAATGAAACTGAAATCGAATCGACTCAACTCTACTCAATTCGATCCGAAACGAGCGTTTTTTCCCCCTTCGAAACGTAAAACCATTTTCGGTCTTGGACTTTCGAAACGGAAATTCCGTTGATGAATTGTTTTGGTTTTCAATGGATTCAACGTTGTGAGGCTTTGTCTGTGCGCCTGCATGACTGTGTATATATGTGTGTGTGTGTGTGTGTGGATATGTGTATGCCCGACGGTTAGCCTCTCATTCGTTGAATGAATGACGATCGCGATGACGGCAACTAGAACAACAACAACAAATCGATTGACTCGAAAACAATGGGCCAACCGCAAGAAATTCTATGTTGTTGAAGTGGAAGCAAACATTCTCGTTGGGTTCGCTTATTGTGATAAACAATGTGAATGGCATCGTTGATGACGGGTGATATACGCGATGATAATTGTGAATGAAAATGAATGGAGTAAACGACGAAGCGAATGATCCGCACAGACATTGCTAGTTGACTTGATTTGATTGGTCGTTGATGAATTGACATTCGATGGGATTTCAATTCTAGCGGAATAATGAGTTTCATTAATGATTTAACGGGAAAATTGTGCGATGATGACGGCAACAGAGACGACGAGAACGACTATTAATTATGACATTGCTAATGAGCAAACGTACGAAATTTGACAAGAAATATGAAACAGGCGAAAAGGTCAAGGGCACACATGATTATCGATTGATTAGGCCGAGTGGTGCTTGCTTCGAACAAACGACGAGAAAAACACAAGAAAAAAAAAAGAAATTATGATGTTATCGTCACAAATTTCATATAATTTCGAACGAGAGACACGAATCAGAATCGATCGTCTGTTTTGTTTTCTGTTGGAGAATTCCCATTGAGGGCTGATGGCGAAAATCAATGGTGAGACGGGTATGCGTCATTCGTGAAGCCTTTTGATATCGATCGAAACGAACACGGTGTACACTTACATGAGTTTCGACCTCGGGGGTGTATTATTCTCGGTGAAATGAATTCGTCAGACACTTTGGGGGCATTTCGAGCACGCGGCTTAAAGCCATTATTTTCGTGACGGAATTTATTAGTCCTTGATGATGTCGCGCATATGCGCTACGGCCAAGCGGGGCATAACGGCATAGGTCATCATCAAAATAATCATTCATCATAAACAACTACACATACACATACATACACACACACGCACTCTACTCCACACATGCAGAACGAGCCAACGTCCCCTCGATAGAATCGAATAGGACGTCCTGTGTAAATAGCTTGTTTTGCCATGGCTCTAATTACACGATGGACAAATAAACGAAGGAGAGGCCCAATGGTCGCGGTCACAACGGCTACCGACTCGGGGAATGAACATAATTATGAATGGTGAAAACGTTCTCAACGGACATGACTGATGTGATATTTGACTTTATTTGGTTTTTGCTTTTCACTTTTGTGCTATTTGTCTCAGTTTCTGGCGAAAATCCCGGATTTAATTCAATTCCACGCGATTGATGGCATTTCCATCAAAAGTTAATTTTGTTTTGTTGGCAAATGAGATTTACTTGGATGCGCAATGGTTTGCATGAGTGACGTTGAACACAAGGGGTGACCAGGGAACCATGATGACGATGTAATGAGTCATTTGTGAATAGCACCGTTGGAATCACCATACTGACCCATAAGCAAATAGGCTATGAAGCCAAAGCCGGTGTAGAAAAAGCGCAGTTAAGAAATTTACCTTAAAAAAACTGGACCCGAATGGAAGAAGAAGGAAAAAAACACATTGAAAACACCAAGAAATTACTCTGGCAGCTAATTAACGTAATGCAAAAGAGAACCCAAGAGAGTCGTTCATTTGGTCGACAGAGCCAAGCAAACAAGTACATTCAACATTTCAACTGACATAATTATTCATCAGTTTTATTAAAACGTGTTTCCTTCGAAACATTCACGTTTCGAAATGAAACGTCGTCACGCAGTCATCCATTAAAACTGGGTTAAAATCTTGTAAATTACATTTAGACGGCAATAACAACCAAAACATTGCCAGGTTGAGATGGAAAAACAAAGAAAATGAAAAGAAAATTCTCGTTGAACGAAACCCGCACGCGGGTGGATGAGAAAGATATTGACTGCCTGAGAGTGGGAGAGATCTTGCTGAGGCAAGAGCACCAAGGTGTCGACGACAGGGGCATTTTCAAGTTACATCTCACCGTTCGAAGTGAAAACGTTTTATTATTCATTGCATTTGGTGTGTTTGAGTAATTTTCGACAGAATTTTCACTGTTTGAAATCCCTTCCCGGCTGAAATTCACTGTATTTTCGGTCGATCCACATATGCGAGGCAGCCACATGAGGTTGAATCCAAAACCGACAAATTCAATTCAATTCTTTACTCGCACACGTTCCATCAGCTATCTCTGCGTATCATCACCGACGTCGTCATCGTCAACATCAACATCAATTTCGACATCGTCAAACGAGAAAATCCAAAAAAAAAAAAAAAAAAACGATGTAAAAATTGTGTTTTCTCCATCGTCGCTCTCTCGTTCGCTCGTTGTGTTTCGCTTCTTGCCAACAATTCCAATTTAGAATAATTTCTCATTGTGCAAAATTTATAACGTCAAAACGCTGATGCCAATGTGATGAACATGAAAATGTTTTGGCGCGCGCTCGGCGGTAAAGCAATGAGAGAGACAATGCGCCGCTTTTGCTGTCGGATGAAGCTGATGGAGCTGCCGGGGCCTCAAAAACAACCGACACACCATGTTTGAACATTCGGTGAGATTTACTATTGCAATATTACATTTAATAAAACGTTTGCTGAAAATTTTCCAACATAACAAATGGTTCATTTTTCTCATGTCGATTTGGATGGTACTTGAAATGTTGGCGGAATCGCTATAGAATGTTCTGAGCAATTTTCGGAAAATTCAAACACTGACGGATCGCTCGTCGAAGGTGGTGAAGGAGAGAGAGAGATGAAGAGCGAGAAAGAGAGAGTGGGTATTCCAGCGAGAATTTACGATCATTCATTCCGGCAAATGAATTGTCGAGCGCTTTATGATTTCTGACACTTCTCCGGTCGTCCGACGACAAGCGTTCGGCTCGCTGTGACATGTGAGCGATATGACAGATGAACCAAATCGAGTGGTCTCCGTGATTGACTCACACACTCGTTTCGAGTGTGTTTTGAATGATTACACAATCTGTCGTTTGGCCATCAGACCGTGTCCAATCCTCGAGCTTCGTGCCCTGATTCTGTTGGAATCACATTCGACATTCCGTTGACTCAACAATTTTCCCTTCTTTTTTTTTGTGCAGAACGGCGTTTCGCATCATTTTGCCAATATTTTACTTTCGCTTCAGCATCCCAGCCTATGTCCGTTAACTTTTACTTTGTGCCGGCCAGGGAGGCGGCATGAATTATTAACGGAAAAATAACAACAACAACACCAGCAAATGCGTTGGGAAAAAAACAAAAGCAAATCGAAATGATCACAAGAGGTCATCGAGTGTCTGCCGTGCATGAAAGCCGGCTCGGCTCGCATACAATCCAAGACGTTGAACGAAGAACGACGATGATGATGATGGTGATGATGATCGTAAGCATCATCATTGAATGCAGTCGATGGTGAATGCGATGAGTCGAACGGAATAGAAATTCTTGTTCGTCTCGTCGGTTCGAAACGAAACGGCTCTCGTCGCATTGTGGTGTTCAGTGATTCATTTGTAGTAAACCAGCGCCAGTCGTTACCAACACAATACCATAAAATACACAACGACGATGTGGACGATGACGACGGACGGTACAGAATGGTACAATATCAACCGAATGAGTCGATGTGAGGCGGCCGAAGCGACGTAAACAAATCATAAAATTATGAAATTTATGTTACATTTTTATGATTTTCTTTCGCTTTTCTTTTCCAGTTGAAAAATTAAACTTTTCGGGTGAACAACACACAAAAAAAAAACGGTTGAAATTGAAATTTTAAAACGGTCGTTCGGCGAAGAGGATCAAGTGAACTAATTAAATGGGAATGCGTTCGCGGTAAAATCGATCGACAATGTGGCAAACATGCAACATTGTGGCGAACCATTGCGTTGGGAGAATCAGAATCTCCGACGAATTCTTTTCATTTGCTGTTCGATGGCGTGGAAGCATTTCGAAAATGGAACATTCAACAAACGACTCTTGAAAACCAACTGCTTTTTTCGCCAGCAGTTGGTTTTCGATTGAGTACATTCTTCTTTGTTTTCTTTCGGGTTAAAACTTACGAATTGAAGCTACAAGCAAACATTAAACGGAGATTTTGCTCACAAATTGAATTCAACACGAAAAATAAGTCGTTACGAGTTAGTTGATTTATCACGAGAAACACATGCACTTGTTGCGATTGACCCGCGAATATTCGTTGCGAAAACACACAGCACTGGCGACACACCGAAGTGGATTTCGTTTAAACTTCGATTCAAGTCAAATCATAAATCGATCTGAAAATCACGATTTTTCTCTTCGAAAAAACAAAACAAAACAAAACAGAACAAAACAAAAAACAAAACCTTTAAAATTTCATCAAATTCACCTCACTCTCGTAAAAAATCCGACTCGACGGCAAGAAACCAAAGCGGAAAAAAACAAACGGCCAAACAAATCGAAAGAAATTTCGGAAAAAATCCAACTTTCGACGAAGAAATCCACCGATTGACAACAATTCAAATATCAACACACGATGCTTATTCGGCGCTGAATGATTTTCGGTTTTTTTATTTGTGAAACATCCGAACCGGTCGCATTCATGTCGGCAACTGAATACTTAAAAGTCGACAGTGCTGGCACAACCACCATCACATTGCCGAATGGAATGTCTCTCGCGGCACCAGTTGAGAGAGAGAGCAAACGGCGAGCTCACACTCATCAGCTCACATAAACAAGACAAGTGATTTCACATTGCCCGCTGTGCGCTCTCTCGTTGTGCTAGTGGTCGTGCGTCAACACGTCTCTCTTCTGCTCACCCAGCACGACCAAACAATGCACTTTTTGAACCATTTTTCCGTTATTTTCGTTTCAGTTGAATAATTCCGTTGGTGAATTGCATTCAAATTGACTGTTTAACTTTATGCAAAAAAAAAAGGCATTCTTGATCGTCTTGCGTCGAATGGGCAATTTTCGATGAAAGAAAAGAGGGAAAAATACGAGTAAAACAATTTTTCCTTTCATTTAAAATTCTCTTTGCGATGCTCGCCATTCGTTGGATAACAAATTTGAAATTCATTTCTTGGTATTTGTTTTGTTTCACTGGGAGTCAAGTGAGCGTGTGTGTGTGTGTGTGTGTGTTTTGTATGAGGGACTGAGTGAGTGTGAGTGAGTGATGAACCAGGCCAGTGTCTGTGAGTGGACTTGTTTCGTCTGGCTCTGGTCGACTCAAAGGAATTTGTTTACCATGCGGCACAATGCGATGAAATCTCAGTGAGTTTGTGTTTGTCTTGATTCATACCAAAAGCAGACAAACCGAGCGAAATTCCTGCAATGAACAAATGCAATGATTCTGAGTGATTTTCCGTCGATTCTATTGAAAATAGGTTCGTTGATTTTGTTGTTATTTTTTTCGCATCAATTTGAACGTCTCTCACAAAACGTAATCCAAGATCAATGTCTCCGCTGGATATCCACCCAACACGAGCTCTTGCATTGTCCGTACTGTTAATCACCAACACGAAACGGCTATTAGACCAAAATAATCACATAATAAATCAGTTTCATCGATGGATTCGTCTCGCGTTCATAATCGATTTAATTACAGAAAAAAAAACAAAAAACAAAAATCCACGGAAAAACTTTCTTCGAAAACTTCGAACCGGATTGTTTGGTTAATTTCCTCGATAATTTATATCGTCGATTAAACACGACAATCCAGACGGTTGAAGAATCGAATTCACTGAGTCTGAAAATCGAATCGAGCTGACGCAACGGAAGAGTTTGTACGCAGGAAGGAATTTATGGAGAGGAAGATAGGAAGAGAGTGAAAAAGACGAGCCAAACAAAAAAATAAAAAATAAATGATAAAATATTTATCAAGTTTATCTTCGTCAATGAAACCGGCCCATAATGCACGGACTCAGACGCGTTGAGCGATTTCCAGCGAGACACAACCCGAACACGCTCTTGTTGTGGTTTTCCGGCGATATCGTTCGATTTGAATGGCGCGAATGATGAACTGCTTTCGGTCGCTTTCGGGAAATACACACACACACAGACACACACACGTATCCCATCCAACACTTTACCGATTGCTCATCACCCGAAATTTATGTACAAACAAATTTAACGGTTTATTAAACCAATAAATGTCGCCGCGTTGAATCTGCTGAATGAGTGCGCATCAATTGGAGACGTTTGATGGCAGGGGTGCTCGATGTCAATGTCGAAGGGGGCGGAGAATACCCCATGACGAGAAAGCAGCATTACGGTTATTTCATTACAAAAGCGGAAGATAAACGTGAAATGATGTATCGTCAAGATGCCGGCCCGTCACAACAGCCTACACACAATAAATATTTCCTTGTCTTTATCGATCGGTGCGAACATATACCGGGTCGATGGATGACTTCAATAGCATGCACGTAACGCATTATTGTTATTTAACGAAGCATCAACGTTGAAGTGAAACTGAAGCGTTTTTCGCATGACACGACGCGCTGTCGAAACGAGAATGAAACGATTTGAGAACATTCTTCGGTTTCGATTGGTTTAATTCAGATTTGGAGTTGTGAAGTGAATGATGGCAATTCGTTCAGTTGACTCATCCTCCTCTGAAGGGTCTTTCGAGATTTGTGAAAGTCGGCTCAGTGTCAGAGCGGTGAGGTGAAGGGGAATCAATAAGCGAAATATTTAAAATGTGAACAAAACGCCGGAATGGGCTTGTGTTGGGGAAAGTGGAGGGGGGATGAGGGTGTACCAAACGCCATATGCATATTCCAGTGAGAATGGCGGGGTGATCCACACAAAATCCTGTCAATATTAAAATTGCTTTCATGCATGACGATGACATCACATGCTAATATTAAACATATCCAGTTGGTTTGGTGAAAAATCGCACAGCCCCGCCGAACGGAGCTAAAGAAATCGAGTATGTGTTGCACGTCATGGAGATGTGTATGTCCTTCCCAGAATCCTCTAGCTCATTGCTTGATGCTGGTTAGTGGTTCTTTTGACTTCTTTCAGTTTTCGGGTGTTTCGTTTCGTCCGTCTTTCGCTGTCATTCACTTTGCTTGTGCGTTTCGGTCGAGTCTGTGCACGTCAGGTACGTGCATTGCATTGCGGAGGATTGGATTGCCAAAGGATAAAGTATTATGGTTATCCGTTCGGATAAACTACTCTGAATATCGGTTTGGCATTCATTATCGGGTGATTGTTGAAAATTGATATCAACTAACTTCAAATTCGATATTTTGAATGCGACTTTATTGAAATCGATTCGATTTATGGTCTTCGTAAATTCAGTAAATATTGATTCAAGGCAAGAGCAATGGCCACTTGATGTTTCGAGACTTGTTTCCTTTTGTTTGCACAGACGATGAATTGATTGGGTTTTAGTTCCGCAGGGAACGTTCATGCAAATCATGCCTCATCCTTGTGACCACAGTTGAGTCGTTAAACAACATTCAATTTGACAGTTATCCCCTAATTGGCATCCAGAAGCATCATTCCCGCAATGAAACCGCCACCACAAAATAACCCTCACTTTGGTCCCCGAACCAAAACGACACAACAAAATGCAGATTATATCGAAATAACTTAATCCATCCGAGTTTTTTTTTTTTGGTTGTTTTTGGGAGATCTCGGTTGAAATATAGAAATCTTCGAATGGCTCTGCTGGCGGATCAACAACAAATGGCAGGTACCAAATGATGAGCACGAAGGCGATATGGGTCTCGACGTCGAACGAATGAAGGTGAGTAGAACAGACGAATGACTGAATGGTTCGACTGGCTTTGATGCCTCTGTTTGCCATTCAATCATCAGGATAATTCACATAAACAGGCATCGTATGTGAAAATGAGCTGGATTTGACGGTGAGACAGCTTCGGTGTGTATTCGATGAACGAATAAATTCGTCGAAAAGGATCAAACAGCACATTCAGCTGAGGCATCGAACAGGCGCGCACATACAATGCCAGACTCGTTGAGTGATGTAACTGTAACCATTGCCTCTGGGGTATTTGGGTTGGCGTTTTGTGAATTCTCAAATTCAAAACTGCGAAAGAAGGCAAAGAAAATTGTCGATTCGATGCGAATAAATTTGAGCTGAATGAGGAAATGCCGGTCGTGTGAGGGATCGACTAACCGGGTAGCTGGGCTGGTGAGTGCCGGTGCGGCAATGGGTCGGTGTGTGTGTGTGTGTGTGTGTGATTGCCTATGTGTGAATGGATGTGTTTGCACAGGTAGTGAGTCGAACCCAACCGAAAAACACACAAATGTAGTCACATGGTGATCTCTATGGGGATGCGTTACAGCAGATGTAACAAGTTGAATAATTTTTTGTTTGTCCAGAGAGTGAGAGAGATAGAGAAGAGAAAAGGTTTTTATTGTTCATTTTATGAGTGTGTGGATTTAAGGATAGTTTGTTTTTTGTATACATTCTCGATGAATGGGACTATAAAATTTGGAATTCAGTTGATTTGGAATTGTGAATCAGACCATTGTTCGGGGCCATGACATTTCGCATGAGAACATTTTCTGTAGGAGCCTTGCTTGATGGTTTTTCGTGATTTTTGTACGGGATTTTAATCAGAAATGATCGAGTGATGAATGGACCGTAGGCTAATTGGATTGGCATCGATGTGTGGGAAAGGGTGATGCTGAATTTGTAGGTCAAGTTCAGGAGAGTTTCTCACTCGGTGTTCGCCCGCTTAGTCACATTCTTATCGCCCACCTCAAGGCTATCAAAATCGGGGAATTCTATCATTAAAAAAAACACATGAAAATCTCGTAAAATTCCGAGAACGTCGCATTAAAATAATGAAATCGGTACTTTGGTCGGAATAAAATAAATCTTCTTCGACAGAATTTGTTTTTTTTTCTCCTTTTTTGTCGTTCGTCTTCTCTTTTCGGGAAATCTTGCAATAAACACAACGATTTAATCCTGAAACATTCCATCGTGAACACGAATCGAAACCGAAAAGCGATAATAAATGCCCATTGTCATTTTAGATTGTGTTGAGCTCCGGGTTTCAATCAAAACGAACTGAACCAACTGAACGAACAAATCGAATTATGTTTAAATTCCAAAATAATTACGTTCTTTGATTGAAACCTGTATGGGCGCCCATCAAAGAGCCGCCTGTCTGAATCACGATGATCGGTGTTGTGTCGGAGTCTAGTTGAGGCGAGGAGCAAACATGAATACAAACACAGAGAGAGATAGACATACAGACGAAATAGCAGAGACAGAATACTTAGTAGACGTCGTCAACACGCCTAATTTTCTCGCATTGAACAAGCCCTGCAAATGAGTTGAATAATAATCGGTGGTGTATACAATTTCCAAGACCGACTGTCGGCCGACGGCTGCTTCTGGCCACCCCAATTATTTTGTTATTAACAAAACACATAGAGAATCCGCCTAAAAATACATTTCCTCAACGTTGAGAATTTGTTGTTGGTTGTTGTTTGTCGATAGGCAACCTCGATTGGCGGCTGTGAAATGGACCAAATGGCCGAAGCATCGACGGTGATGATGATGATGATGTTGCCGACGACAAAATGAAGATAAATATTGCTTCCGGTTTTTCGGTTTCCTTATTAAGCACTCGGCTCAAATGTCCTTTATAGGCCATTGTGTCGACAATATCATAATCAAATGACTGGAATTTAGCCTAGGGTGATCTAATGAGAACGTTCATTTGGCTTAGCTCCACACGAGCACAAGCTCACAGAGACACACCGAAGGGGCATTCTGTTTGGTTTTTGTGTTGAACGTCATTCCTTTGTTATTCAAATGCCATCGGATTTAATGTGTTTTTCCAGGGATCAACCGGACAATGCACACCGTGCACATAATCACATTCATCATTCGCATTCCGGAATGGACATTGCTACGATG
>JANSTV010140923.1:0-17147 GCA_027564135.1 Lestremia cinerea
GGCAACAAGATGAATTCACTGCGGAGAGAAGGCGTTACGAATAAAGCCGACTACTTGCTGTCAACAATCAACGACGTAGAGAAAGAAAGAGAGAGAAAAAAATTTGCCAAAAGATCAACGCCACTGTCAAGCAAACATACTTCTCGTTCCATTCAGTTGTCGACTTGAATACGACTGAAGATTTTTCATAGCGCCAAGCAGATCATTCTCGATCAAAAAAAAAACACACAGACAATACCGCAGCGAATCAAGCCGAGAGAATGAGTGAGCGGAAAAATACAGAGAAACCGAAACGAAACCGACGGCACAGAAGAGAAAAAAGCGTAGAAAAAGCTCGAAAATGTATTGAATTTAAAGTAGCGGAATGATGCTAGAGAGAGAGAGTGAGAGAGAGAGAGAGAGAGCCAGCCAAAATGAACGATACGTACGATTTTCAAGATGCGCGAATTTCACAAAAACTCAATGCACACTCATGTCGCCGGCCTTTTTGTGTGATACTTGATATTATTGTGAAAAATCAATTGATTCGTAGGAACCGCAGATAATTCCAAGGTCATTCACCAACCCAAATTAAGGTCAAATTTTGAAAACTAACTGTCTTTCGAGCTTTTGTGGGACTCTTGAAAGCACGGGCGCTGTAGCTATTGGAATGCCGACCTTAGGCAGCCAGGCTTTAACATTGATTGATCAACACCAACTAACTCGTTTCTGCCGGATTCTTTCCGAATTATCCGTTCCACGTTAATCGACCGAGTATCTGTGACCTTTTAATCTGTACGATTCGCATGCTTACATCGCCGCTGTTTTTGGGCTGTTTACTAAAGCAAAACAGCGATAAAATCTCTTTTCCTATCGACCCATCGAGACAGTTTTAATTCTGCGTTCGACAAGTGAAAGTGTTTCTTCGAACGGAGCGAAAATGATTCGCTGCTTTTCTATATTCTTGACGGTTTTGGGAGCGATTGCAGTGGTGAACTGTGAGTGGTCGATCATTTCGCAAGAGAATGATTCTATTTGAAATTGTTGTTTATTTCCAGGCAGTTGCTATGGCAATGATATGTATATACGGTCAGTGAACGCGACATGCTACTCACCGGAGGATGGGCCCCAACTGAAGTATGAATGCAAACGCTTTTCTGACGAAGGGACCACGGCCGTCCTGAGTTGCCTACCTGGGTTTACTGGTGATCAGCAGTCTGTGGTATGTCAAGCGAATGAAGATTGGAAGCCAAAGCCTCAGAATTGCCAGCTGATTTGTGGCAAGGGGCCGGTGGTTGTTGATAGCGGCCACACTGAGACTTCACATGTTCCGTGGAATGCTGTTATTTTCATGAAGAATGATACGACCGGTAAGATGGTCCGTCTGGGATCCGGCTCAATTTTGAATGAAAGAACGGTTGCTTCGGTGGTAGGAGGTTCTAATGATTATAAGTATGCTGTGGCGGTCGGGTCAGCTGAGGGTGATAGTTTACGATATTACGAGGTTCTTCCAGCTCGTCGCTCCGATCAACTGTATCTGTATACTACGAGGCGGCTGATTCAACTTTCGGACCACGTCATGCCAATCTGTTTGCCAGCTGAGGAACATTTCCCACGGTTTGACGAGAAATTTCCAATAATTTGCAATGGCTTGGATTCCGGGGATGTCCACCATGAGCTTGGCGAGGGCTTGATGTTTCCTCGAAGAGAAAATGAAACTCAACGTTATTACATCCAAGGCTTTCTGAATGAAAGCAAGGCTCCATTTTGTAGAAATTTTCTGAACATTTCGGATTATCTACCCTGGATCCAAGCGGAAACTTATTACTCACATGAATGGCTCTCTTGTAGAGTCCCGGCATTCAAGAATGGCAATTTTCTTTATTCGTTTACGCCACAGAAATTGATCGAAGGCGAGACTGTTGAACAAAGCTCTGAAGTGAGCTACAAATGCAACAAAGGCTATAAATTGGTTGGCAGACACACGAACTATTGTCTCGATGATCGCTGGCTCTATAGTCATCCAAAATGCGTACTGCGTTGTGATTACGTCGATATTCATGGGCCATTCATGACGACCAAATGCTTCGAAAAGACAGCCAATGGTGAACGAGAAATTGAATGTGCTGAGTCGTCACGCGTTGGCACGATTGTTAAAACGAATTGCGCAGCCGGTTATGAACGATCAGAATTGGAGCAAACGAGTGAATGTAAAACGAATGGACTGTGGGAACCCGAACCTAAGAAGTGCCTTCGCAACTGCGGCAGAAGCGATCATTTGGCATACGATAGCAATCCGTGGCATGTTCCAATCTACTACGGCAGCGGGACCGACTACGGTCACTGGTGCGCTGGAACTCTCATCAATGCCACCACCGTTGTGTCTGCCATGCAGTGTTTCTGGAATGCAAAGGAGGGAAAGGCATATGATCTATCGAAATTCATTCTACCTTTGGGAAAGAAGGGTCCAGGTTTCAACGGTTTCAACTATGATACGCAATATTTCGCTATTGATCGCATCACTTGGCCAAAAGACTTTAAGTTCGTCGACCCCATCTACTACGAGGCTGACATCGTGATAATTACGCTGCGAGGCCGCGTTCAATTCGACGAACGTGTGATGCCGGTTTGTATGCCCTCCGCGGATGATGCCGCATTCGAATTCGGAACTGCTGTTGAGTTCACAGGCTACGATGGTGAGGGCAATTCGAGATTCTTCACTCTGAAAACCATCGATGGAGGCCATTTGCAGCATTTCAGTTCGGCTAGTTTGAACCAATCATTTGATAATGACAAATTTTACGGGACTTATGACCGAAACAGCGGTCATTGCGACTTGAAGCTTGGAAACGGCCTGTTCTTGCGCCGCAATGAGAAAGGTTCTACCATTAGCTATTTCAGCGGCATAAATAGCGCCGAGCCCGACGATCTGCACCATCAGCATTGCACGCACGGATCCGTGTTTGCCCTGACTGACGTTCGCAAGCATTTAGATTTCATTTTTGGGTCCGGAGAAGCTAATTACTTGGAAAATCCTGCTTCCGTCAAAGACGGTGGATGCACCATGAAAGGCGAAACTAACGGCGAGTTTTATACGAAGGCGGGTAAGCGTCTGCTTGTAGGCGATTGGGTTCCAAACCTCACTTTAGTCGAACACAAATGCCGCGATTCATATGGCTCGAATAATGTCTGCTTGAACGGTAATTTAAAGCAACAAGTCTATGTATGCGGGCTTGGCCTTTATTACTAAAAGACATTGTTTATTTGATCGTTTTACGGAAATAAATTGAAGAATTCGCAAGAAAGAACTGACCGGATTTCATTGTTATTTTTTCGTTTTCATTTTCTCGAGGAGAATCAAAATGATTGCAGCCTAAACACATGGAAACACTCTGGTGATCAAGAGTCTGTGGAGCTATCCGAATTCAATCCAATCTACTACGAGGTTGAAATCGTGGTAACTACGCTGCGAGGCAGCGTTTATTTCGACAAACGTGTGATGCCGGTTTGTATGCCCTCCGCGGATGATGCCGCATTCGAATTTGGGACTGCTGTAACCCACTTTAAACGAGCTAATAAACTTAAGTTTAAAAGAAAATTTCATTGCGTGCTTAAGTTACCCTAACACCCCAAAACGTATAAATAAAGCACGAGCCAGAAAAAGAGAAAAAGATTTAATATTTAATGTATGGCGTGCGATTTTCTACTTTTTAACCGAAAATTGAGACCGAAAATGCAGACGGGCGAAAAAAAATGAGGAGAAAAATAAGAAGAAGCAGATCGAATGAGGAGCGAAGGAAAAAAGACAGACTGAATCGAAATAATTTCGAGCCAGAGTGTAGCCGGTGTTTTGTGTCGATGTTTGTTTGTCTTATTCCACTCCGCTCCGGTGTTTGTTGTTGTTGTTCTTGCTGCTGCTGATGATGATGATGATGATGATGATGTTGGTGATGACTGAACTGACTGCTGGGGCTGTTCACTTGGATTCAGCTTTGTTGGAAATAATTTGATACAATATTGCACTGGCGAAATCAAAAGCATATGGAGCGAGATAAAGTAATTTCTTTATAACAAGAAAGAGGCTATGCGAGACTCTGGATGTTTTCCTTTGCTTCATTTTTACCCGTCAGTTGTTGTGGGATTTTGGGTGGTTTTTTTTCTCATTTTTTTTCCTTCGGTAATTTTGATTTGGCCAGAGCGTTCACTGGCTACAAAATGAAACACCATTCGATACAACAATGATATGTTGCCAATCTGTGAGACGAGACGCATAATCTTGCATTGCAATGGCAACGGCAACGATGGTATGGTGAGATGAGGTATGTGAATAATGCCTTTGGAAATCATCCAATCCGAATTGTTGTTGGATTTTGAGAAGATGCTCAACATTCAAGTCACGTTCGTATCGAGAATTCTGAAAACTATTTTTGGTTTGGCTTCTCAATAAATATTGCAAGTCGAATTGTTTCAAGCAGGATTTTCGGTTTTCTGCACTCGACATTCCGTTTGCCGAGCAAATAATTGTAAAATTTTAATTAGGACAATTACTTGATGGGGCGGATATCATTGGGCATGGCAAAGTGCTCAAATCTGGATCACCTGTCGCTTGGCTGGCGATGGGCAGGGGGACCGAGGGGGTGAGTGCATCAGAGACTCGGCAAACATATGTCAATGACGTCCCATGGGAAAATCATGAAATTCTATTATCGTTTTCTCCGAGGATTTCCTACCCTACACGACGCATATCAAATGAATCTAATGTGACAAACTTTGTCAATCTAAATTCCCCCGTCTTCCCATTCGGCTGTCATCCGTGTGTTTCACCGGTTCGGCGAATTTAAATACGAATTGACAAAATGTTTTGCATATTTTCAATGTTATTTTCGATCGCCGTAAAAGCTGAGCCAAACATTTTCTTTTTGTCGCACACACAAATTCGCGGCGAATGATCACAATCGTAAAATCGCAACTTTTAAATGAGTTTCTCGCTTTGACGATAAATTTCGAATGAATTTCGTGAGAAGTGACATCTTTTCCATCATTTTTGTTGTTGTTGTTGTTTCTCTTTCGTGCCGAGCAGCCGATAGTTGCTTTTCGACAAGTTATTGCTGCAACATTCCTTCATATTCGCTTGTTCAAAGTCATCGCACGGCGAGTGGAGGTGAGAGGCGACCACTTGACGATTGTTTTTGATTTTCTCTTTTTTTAATTTTTCGTCGTCGTCCATGATATCCATAGCCATCATCTCCGTTTGACGCTCGCATCGAGGCCCGGGCTCAAACATTGCTAACAAACACCTGACCGAGGCGGCCGCTGTGACGATGACATTTTCCGTCCATTGTTCTTTCCCTAACGAACGGCATTTCCTTTCATAAGTGATGCAGCAACCATAACAGAAGCGCCACAGCAATTTGACATTTTAACGCAGCCAGCAAGCTATTGTTCGCGTCAAATGGTGCTTGTTAGTAAAATGTTGTTTGGTTTTCAATTCGAATCAAGATGCATTCGACGCGTCAGTGTCTCGAATTTTGGCCCTAAGGACATTCTAGGTTTTCGCTTTAATAAGAAACAATCATGCCTGAACGAGAATTGAGAGAAGATTCTCCCCCGGGTAGATCGGCAGTTCCCCCGGAAATCGCTCCACGACGAAGATCCAAATCGCCGCAAAATGCGAGCTCATCAATCAACGCACATGAACTTATCGTTTTCGTCATCGCTCTCGTGTGAGTCTCGTCGTCGTTGTGTCAGGCGATTTATATTTTGTGTGCTGAAGATGTGTGAGTGCCAGCGAACCGTAACCGAGGCACAAGGCTGATGCAATGGCTGACATTTATGACACATTCGCTGACGATGAAAAGTTTGCGATGGTTTTTTTTGTTTGTTTTTTCTTTTTTTCTTTTTTAATAAAATGGACGGATATCTTTGTAAATCAGATTTTTTTTCCATCCTGACGGGTAAACATCATGGACGGGTTTTATTGTTGCACATTTTTCTTACAGATGATTGTTGGGTTTCTCGAGCGAGACGTGGAAAAGGATTGAGTCATCGCTCGAGCTTGTACCGAGAACGTTTCCCATTTTAAAATAAACCAAGGCAGCTCATATTTATCTCAGTTCGCCACTCTTTGGCAAGCGCAAGACATCGAGCAGACGAAAAGACAAAGAATAAACTAATCAATACATTTTGTGTCACTTCATTCCCATTTGATTTGCGAACTTTGCAAACAATTCTAATGAGAAATTTCAATGCCAATAAAAATCAACCCAATAACTTGAGCATCATCAGTTCCAGTGCAATTCGATAATATGATTTCCCATGCGATGTACGGGCCACAACAATTATTTTCATGCACACTGTAATATTGATTGGTTGGAACTTATCTCATTATGTTCGGCACAACATCAAATAAAGAAGAGTAGGGTTTTCGCATCAAGATTCACCGACGATCGATGCCAACTAGACTAATAGGATACCAATGAACATGATTGAAATTGTAAACAATTGGGGCTGAGCAAGGCATTCGATGTGGGTCGATGAAGTTTACTCGTACACATCATCAACAATCACTAATCACTATTGCTTATTTGATCTAGCCGCTATGACCATCAATGTTAACATTAATTGTCTTTCGATGATGCCATTGCCATTCCGACGGCATTACATGTTGCTATGCGGAAACATTGTTTTCTCGAAAGAGGGTTTAATGCACTTCAAGTCGATTATTGCTGTCTCGATCTCGACTGCCTTCACGGCCTTGGTATGTATGGTCGGCCGAGTGCTGTAAAAAGTGACTCTTTTGGCTCGTCAAAGCCAATAATTTTTGACTAACCACACATTGGACGAAACCCAAGTTGGCTTCTGCATCTGCACATATCATTCCGTCCCTTTCCAAAATTCCATCCATTCACATATTTTGATATAATCATACCACCACCCTCACTCTGATATCCACCCCCAACCGGGGAGTAAATACTGAGCGCATCAGTGGTGGGGGAGCAGGATTAATCTTCCAATTTCATTATTGGACTCATCAACTCGGAATGGTAGACTGAGCGGTTCTCAGAATTGTCGCCCGCGGCGGAAAGAAATAATTACGCCCAGCAAAGCCATGGATTGCTTCGACTCAAGTTCGTGTTGATACAACTCGGATTATGAGTTGAGTTGAGGGATCTCAACGTGTCTTTGACCGTTGATCGATGCCTTTCATCTGGAATGGAGAGAGGGTTGTTGAACTGGCGCCTCACTCCACTGACGAGCAAGGCGTTGATTAAGCTCGTTAGTCTCGTTGAAATTCACCCCACCTCAGTTGTGTCACTTCAAATCTGAATCGAAACAACCCATGACTTCAGTTGGCATCATTTTCTTTAAAAGCCAACTCATTATTGTCACAAAGAGGCTTACAAACATGCTAATATGTACTAACAACAAAAACAACAGCAATAACAAAGCGAACCACAGTCACCAGCGTCGCCCATAATGAATTCTAGTGGTAATATTTGTGTGTGCTCGATGCCAAGCCACCGATATACGGTGTTGTCTCTGGGCTTTAGCCTGAATGCATCGTTCCGAATGCACAAGTTAAAATATCACGACACGCATACACTTGTGTCGAGCATGTGTGTGTGTGTGTGTCATCGTCTTGATGCGATATCAATATGAAATTATGTCGATCGACTTGGCCATAAAATAACCAGTTCAATCATCATAAATATAAACTATTTATCAAACAATGTCCAACATTTACCGAACACTTGGCAACCCAAGATTGCTTCGATAATTTAACGTGCAGATGGATTTTCGATTCAATGGAACATTGTTAATTCGTGTTGGAATGAGACAGGACGCTTTTCTTTTTTTTTCTTTTTTGTCAACAAAAGAAAAAAAACAATAAAAAAATGAAAGTGAGAAAACATTGCGCAAACATTTGAAAACATAATATTTACATGAGTCGCTCTGTTTGCTGCCACCAATTAATCAAATCGATGGAATCAGTCATTAATAAGCTGTCGGATGTGTTTGAAAGTTTCTTTGAAATGAATTATCATAGCGCCTGACGGTGACTACCTATCTCCATGATGATGATGATGATGATGATGACGCTGCAATTGTTATTCACCGAGCGATAGAAGCGCATTGCCCCGATGCACTCGCAACGCATTTCAGATACTCTGAATTATTCTCGATGCATCCACAACGACGATAATCCATCTTTGAAGCATTTTGAATATCTGCAATTATTCAGGCGATTAATTTCCTTAGCACAACTACACCGACACGAACAACAGACATGATTCGGGACGAGATGAAAACTGCAAATTGCTTAACTAAATGATTTCTTTGGGTAAATGCTGGGAACGGCTGAACCGTAGGCAGACCGAGCGAAAAGTGGATGAAAGAAGAGACATTTGAATGAACGGTAACAACATCAACACATAAATAAATAAAAAAATAAATAAAAAAATAAATAAATAATAGCAATAATACATACATATAAGAGCGAGTCGGGCAAAGAAAGTTGACCGTTATATTATCTCTATCGCATAATGGAAAACAAATTGTATTGCACAAATTCGTACTGCTTCGCTCTCCTCGGTCGCCTCCCCTTTGCCCCACTTCGTCCTCTTCTCATCGCATCAAAAGCAAACTATGCGAGAGAAAAGCGAAACATTCCGAGCATTTTGTTTCTTGCGATTTCTTTTATTCCATTCTATTTTCTCTTTTGCGGAAAGACACCACTTTTTCCACATCACTTTTCCCGAATCTTACTCCGAAACCTGGAAACTATGCTCGAATCGCATGCAAAGTCTGGAGAATGGGATCTCAAATGGAAGATCAGCCATTTGAATTTCCACGTTCAAATAGTTTTGGCAAAATGGAAATGAATTGAGGTAAAACGCAGTGCATGTGCTTCGACACCGACGCCATCGTCGACATGTGCACACGAATCTAATCATTCCTTCATTTATCTCTCAACAACCTGAATGTTATTGTGGTCATTCGGCTTGGTCTCGTTCCGTAGCAGTCAATAAAGGCGGTAAATGCGTCTCCCAGTGCATGAGTATATCTTGTTTAACGCGCTCTTCACAGTCATGGTTATGGCTTGTTAATGATGCTCCGGTTCTGAGGTGTTTACAAATGCCAAGGGCTTTGACCATTGGCAAAATAATTTCAATTCCCAATCTTCGTGAATTCGTAAAAATTCAGGTTTGTTCGTTTGTTCGTTCGTTCCGTGTGGTTCACCGTTACTGTACCGAGGAATATTCATGCAAATGTAATGTTCGTTTATGCACTCCCTCGGCGAATTAATGATGTTTTTTTACCTGTGAAATGATGAGGAAAATTAGATTTTTAATTTGATCTGAAAATTCTTTCCGACTGTCAACTGTCGCACGAATAAACAAATTATTAAATCGAATTACGGAGGACGGTCGCGTAATGTAATAGCGTGTAATCGGAATGGCGATAAAAAAAATACGCACACCACCCATTTTTCCTCTGCATTATGCGGACCCGGAGAATTTCGTGAATAAAAAATGTTTCAGCAAAGCCGGAAGATCGAGCCATGTTGGATGACTGAGTGCAATGAATTATGCGAACATGAACGGATGATTATGTTGCAATTTTTGGAGTGGGCTGGCCGGTCAAACATGCATTTAAGTCGCGGCAATGCACGCGCTCGACATGACAACGATAAGCGGTTTGATCTTATTTTTGGGTTCGAGGGGGAGGGGCGGCGGTGGGATTAGGTGGTGGTGAGATTAGGCGGTGATGGGATAAGACTTCCAAATAACCTTTTTCCTATTGAAGAATCATCTGGATTTCATTCGGGAGGAAGTGATCGAGCTCAGAAAAAAAATCAGACCCATGGGAGGATCAACTCAAGACCTTCGCGTTATTAGCACGACGCTCTAATCAGCTGAGCTAATGGGCCGGTTGATCATTCAAGTCAGTTCTATGCTCTCGTTCGAAGAAAATCGTTCACGTGGATTCGACCTTTGCATTAACTCACGACCTTAAGATTATGAGACTTACGCGCTACTTACTGCGCCATCGAGGCTATGAATCTTTGCCCCACCGACTCACTTTGTTATTCTCCACAAAACCATTTAAAGCGTGGGCGAAACTAATCGCTCAAACGCGAAAAACAAATGATTCGATTCGATCGAGAATTCTTGTGTAAGAAAGATGTTGATTGGTTTACGTGGCTCGATCCGTTACCATATTTTCAGTTTGAGTTCTCAGCTGTTTGTCGCATGAAGATCTTTCGACAATGGAAATTCGACGCACACATTTTCGACTCAATTTTTTTTCTTGAGTCAATCAGCTGTTTTGCCTTCAATATCCGTCGGAGTTTCGCGGTATTTGGAGTCACAAATTGAACGCACAATCAAACAATATGTTGAGCACGTTTTCCTGTTGTGTTTGTTCGAGGCAAACATGACCTGAATATTCCACTTGAACTGCATGCCTTGTAAATTTTAATGCTGCTGGCAAAGCGTATTTATGTTCGACTAAGTCATAAAAACATCGACGCTGAAGAACGGTGTCGATCAAAAGGAACTATCAACGTTGGTGAAAGTGATAAAAAAACGTCAACGAGCACAGGCTTTATTTTAGAGAATTGCAGCATGAAATGATTGAAAAGGTCACGGAACATTTAAACTTTTGTGAGTGATTGTGTTCAAGATTCTTTCAAGCAAAATTTTCACCTCCCAACGAGATGTTTTGCCCGAAGGAGTCGTTGGAAATGAATTAACGAAAAATACGCCTCCTCGAAGCTGATTGTGGTCGAGCATGTTCTGGGCAACCAAATTCTGGATTTCATCCGCAGTAACTTCCATGCCAGGTGATTTGGAAATCACAGCGGCGGGACAATGTCCCACTGCGGGCTCGAAAACGCCAAGAATGCAAACTTTCCTTACGCCAGGATGGGCGGCTAGCAGCCTTTCGATTTCCTTTGGGTAAACTCGATGTCTGCGGGAATTGGATCAACATCAGTCTCCGAACCACGGCCACTTCTGAGGAACTCACCCGCGGTATTTGAAAACCTCTTTCTTGCGGTCTTTCAGGTAGATATAGCCATCTTCATCCAAATAGCCCAAATCGTCCGATCGAAACCAGCCGTCCTCATCGAAAGCTTCGGCCGTGGCCTCGGGACTGTTGTAGTAGCCTTGGAACATGAACGGGAACTTCAATAGAATCTCACCCTCTTCGCAAGGGCCACATTTCCGGCCATCTTCGTCGATGACTTTCGCTTCGAATGCCGGACGGAGTCTTCCGGCCGACTGGTCCCGGCCAATCGGATAACTGGAAGCAATTGTCGAGCACATTTCCGTGGAACCGTAGTTCTGGTAGCTTTGGCCATTCGGCAAATAATTGTTGAGTCGTTGCAATGTTGCCTTTTGTGGCGTTGTTGAACCGTGAAAGATGTACCTCACACTCGAGAGATCGGTCGTGTCTACCGCCGGTGATCTCAAGAGCATCTCAGCAAGCTGCGTTACCGTGTGAATGAAAGTCACCTAAAGTACTTTGTTTCAGTCAGTCGGACTTTGCTTCGAAATCAACATTTCTCTTACTCGATAGTGCTCGATTAAATGAAGCATCCTCTCCGCTGTCAGAGTTTCCGTGGTGATTATCCGAGTGACGCCCTTAAGGGGCCCCACCAATAGCAAAATCACTCCGGAAATCCAACCCAACTGAGCGAAACAAATGCTTATGTCGTCTTCCATAACAGCTGGATAGGTAGACGCTTTGAACATCAAGGTCGAATGGGTAATACACGCGGCCTTGGAGACACCAGTAGATCCGGAAGAGCAAACGATAAAAGCCGTGTGATTGGCTACGTTTTTGATGTGCGGTGGTCTGAGAGAGAGAATCATTTTCGGTCTCGTCTATTCCCGTGACAGCCAGCACTCACATGAACTTGCTCTCCGGGCTCCTTTCGATGAATAAATCATCCACGGGGTACGTTCCATCCGCTTCTCCGCCGAAAGTGAATATCTTGGGGTTAAGATTGATTTGCCTCAAAGTTTTCTGCAAGATGTCTAGGAATTCCACGTCGCAGAAAACAATCTTGGGCTGAGTAAGCGCAAATCTTTGCGATGCATCATCTGGAAGATGGTTTATGAAAGCCCATGCATACGTATACCGATTCAATGCTTAACACGTTAACCTTCTCGATACACCAAATCCAATGTACTGATAGGACATCCCAGAATCAGCCCAGCGAATACAATCGGTGCCACGTGTTCACTACTTCTGGCAAACACCCCGAACACATCACCCGGAACGCATCCCAGACTTTTGAGATTTGCCGCGGCTCGAATGGTCCGCGAGTACAGCTGTCCGTTCGTCACCTGCACTCCCGTGTCGGCGCTGATCTGGAATATGTTGACATTGTCAATTCTTTAGGCTCCCGAAGAGCTTCTGGGCGATGCCTACTTGGCCAATTTTATTTGGATTCCGTTGCAGCGACCACACAACCACTTGACCCAGTGACACATTCGGATTGAACACCGGCACCGCCGGAGGTCCGCTCCAGGTTTTAGTACTTTCGTCGAAGTATTTCATTGTCGAACTCAAAATGAGAATTAAATCCTGACGTTTTGAATATGATCGGGAGTGACGATTCGCGTTATGACTGGAGTTAGAACGCACAGAATTATGCAAATTTGGCTCTATTTTCAGATCAGATCAAGCCGCTTGCCACGAATCTCCGAAATACTCTGATCAAGCGCGCCTGATAAATATGATATGATCAATGAAGCTTTGTAACAAAAAACAGATTGAAACTAAGCAAATTTAGCACATGGGAAAAACACATGTGACCTTCAAATATTACCAGTTTCAATCTTGTTTTTGTTCAACAAGTGATGAAATTACAAAACTTATTAATTCATTGATCATACCATATTTATCAGGCGCGCTTGATCAGAGTATTTCGGATATTCGTGGCAAGCGGCTTGTGTTAATCTGAAAATAAAGCCAAATTTAAATAATTCTGTTCGTTCTAATTCCAGTCATAGCGCGAATCGTCACTCCTGATCAACCGCTAACGCTAACGTGGGTGTTAATTAAAAATTAATATTCGCTCGGCATAAGATAGAATCTGAAAAGCGGCAAAACAAAAATCCACCAAATACATGTGGTTCATGTTAATCTAGAACTTACGACGCTCTAACCAGCTGAGCTTGGCTCTGTCAAAATCGTTATCGAGCTCACGATAATTTCGATCGCGATCGCGATGACGATAAATGAAAAATCCATTTTTTTATCGCGATAACGATCGCCATTATCATTATCGCGATCGATTATCGCTTTATCGTTTATAGTTATCGATATCGTTATCAGAGATAAAAAAAGCGGCACGGTCCAGTGAGCTAATGGACCAGTTGACCGTGAATGATCAGAATTTTCTGTCTTTTCCAATGATGAGTTTGACAATGGAAATTCGACGCACACAATTTCCATTCAATTTTTTTTCTTGATTCAATCAGCTGTTTGGCCTTCAATATCCGTCGGAGTTTCGCGGTATTTGGAGTCACAAATTGAACGCACAATCAAACAATATGTTGAGCACGTTTTCCTGTTGTGTTTGTTCGAGGCAAACATGACCTGAATATTCCACTTGAACTGCATGCCTTGTAAATTTTAATGCTGCTGGCAAAGGTTGCAACCATTTGTAATGATTACACGTCATATCGTATTTATGTTCGACTAAGTCATAAAAACATCGACGCATTTCGCACAGAATTCTTGAAAGTTGATAAATACCGTTATTTACGATCGGATTTGCTCGTAATAATAATAAACCCCAAGCTTGTTACCGTTGTGCCGGTGTGCCGATGTGTGAACGATTTTTTTTTCTCGTTTTTTTCATTCTTTTCATCGCGTTTTCCTCCTTTCCTCTTTCTGGCCCCTCTCCTCCTCCTCCTCCGCCTCCTTGTCTTCCTCCGCAGAATTCACTTTTCGGGCATCGGAGAGCTCTATTGGCTGCATTTGAACTGTGACGCACGTGTTGAACCAACAAGCATTCAACCATCAAGTTTTCTTCAGCTGAACTTGCATGTCTATCGCATCGAGGTGTATACACACAGCGGAACACGTCTTGGAGGCGATATGCTTCGTTTGTGTCTGCATGCCGAGCTGCAAGCAAGCGGCGGAGAGGGGAGGGGGGCAGGAGCATTTGAAATGCGACTTTGCAAATTTTTCCACAATTCCAGTGAAATGCTTTTGTGTATGTCCGAACAAAACGAACTATATATTTATTGTTATAATGCATTTGCATTGCATTATGTTAATAAATTTCATAGTTCTGTACCTAACAATATAAAATATTACGCTATTAGCAGTTGCAACACTATTAGTTAAATTGCCCATATATTTCATATTTATTCGCAATGCACGGTGCAACTATTCGTCGTCAACCATTCCCATCGTCAGCATCATCGTTAAAGCGGATACTAAATGCAGTTTGAACTCACATTTTGATTATATACTTGAACTGTTTTCATTTTATTATTTGGCATTTCGAAATAGAAAAGAATGGCAAACAGGGCCAACATGGCTCCGAATGTGGCTGTCGATTGTGAGGGAAGGGTCGGTTTCACAGATTTCAACCGCGATATGATTGAATTGTCCGCTTCGAACAATCAATAATTCTCGCAACGAGTTCGTGCATCCTCAACGACCCTTGAACAACCAATTTTATCGAAAATCAATTGAATTCATTTTTCGCCACTCATTTTTCCCATCGCCATCCTCGTTAGCTTAACCAATGACAATGACACCGAAAAGGGCGACATACACTTTTATTCAACTTTATCAATTGTTTAATCTGTAATAATAGTCGAAAGATCATTGGACCGTTATGATTTCAATTCATATGTCGTCAGTGGACCGTGAACAAGCCCAATTAGCAAAATCCGGCGTGAAATCGGATATGTGGCCAGTCCGGTAAGCCTTTCGACAAGCCGACACTTGATTATCATCGAGGCTAACGGCGTTTGCCCAGCGCAAAAAGTCACAATTGCATTTCATTTCAAAACATTCAGCAATCAGAAAATGTGTGTCGTAACATTTGCCGCAATGCACTGTCCCCGACAATAATAGCTGGCTGAACAACAATACTCACTGGGGAGATGGAAAGAGAGGGAGAGCGGGCGGATGAGAGGCATTCGAGAATGTATCATTTAGGTCAGAATAGAAATTCCATTCACGAATTATCATTTCTTTTCTTTTGAGTTATCAATTGAAAGCAACGCCTGTACAATAAGCGAAATAGCACGCGACGAGAAACAGAGATAGAAGACAGAAATGAAAAGCGGCTATAAATAACGGCGCTTCGTTTCATTTTCTCTTCGTTTTGTTGTTGTTGCTGTTGCAATTCCTCTCTCCCGCTCCCTCTCTTTCTCTCGATGTGTGCATTCCAGCATTGCTCATATTTCTGGTGTTGTTGTTTTTGTTGTTGTTGTTGCCATTTTTCGTTGTGCACATTTTGACAAAAGAAACGAGAAAAAAACACGAAATTTTTCAGCAACAACACACAAATGCAATAAAAATGAACTGTCTGCTGAAATAGAGAAGCATGTATGCTCGTAGATGATGGTACGCGCCAGACAAAGATGCCATAACAGCGTTTCCTTATCGCTGACATTAAATTTTATTTATTTAAATTTTTATTCTCATCCGCTGATTGTGCTTATGCAATGCTCAGTCGATCTTTGGTCATGCCACTCGGAATCGGATTCAGCTTGAATTCTGTTGAGTTCAATCTGAGTTGTCGATTTTATTTGGTTCTAGCGTTTCCCTTCCCTCCGATGGCCACTCAATTCGAAATCAGATAGATCGGTGAAGGGGCATACCTCCGCTCGGAATGCCCTTGAAACTGCGACCACAGAGACCCCTCATTTCCGGTTCCCAAACCGTTTTCCTAATCGAGTCATTCGTGATCGTACGATTTATCGCATAAACGATTAGTAACATCCTGCCACGTTGTACACACAATGGTCAGAAGTTGATTGTATGTGAAATGAACGTTCAGCGTTCGACCCGTTCGTCCTTTCGTCAATCCATTACTCAAATGTCAATCAACAATGAAAATAATTAATAAAAAAAAAATGAAATAAAACAGCACATCAGCAAAATCGCCATCATTCAATTCCAAACAAAGGGCAATTTATGAAGCGATAGAATGAATGGCTGAAAAGAACCGACACAAAACAACGGAATAAAATGAAAAAAAGGCGAATAAAACTGCTTAATTTGTTTTTATTATCATTTGGATTAATTCAGTGTGCCGGCATATTTCGCCCCGCGAATATAATAAACTCTAATGAGCTGTTAAAAAATAAACTTTTCGTTGATTTTCGCTGTTGCTGCTGCTGTACGACACACGGCACACCATTCAACGGTCGGACGTATGACGGCCGTGGGTGCTGGCGACTCTGACAATGCTCTGGGTTTAAGACCTGAGCTTTGTTTTTTTTTTTCTTAAAAAGAGGAGCAAAAATGGCATCACCCCTTTCCAGTTCGCCCAAGACTTAAAGTGCTTACAAAGTTCATGGCTGGCGCTGTTTATGCTTTTTGAGAAACGCTCAAATTAGCGTGAATAATTTTCGTGGAAAATCATTATCGTTGTTGTGTCTGCGAATGGAAGACAGTGGATTATAGAAAACGCCCACACATGCGATCCCAAAGTGCGTCGGGCAGACCTGATAACCGAAATTAATTACGAAATATGTCGATTTTTTCACCGACGGCAACAACGCAACTCTTGAATGGCTTCCCCAATCGCAACTCATCGACAATTTCACTTAATCACGATTGCTGAATGGCCCAGCGGTTAGAGGGGTTGCTTGCAATCAATTTTACAGGTGCCACATGAGGTTCAACTTGTGATGAGTGTTTTTGAGCTGATGGAATTTTCCAAGTGGAAAAGTTCGCAACGACTTTGCTTCTTATAAGAAATCAAGACCACGCGATGGATTGCTGCGAGCGCGATTTAATCTAAACACTCTGAGCGATATTTGTCTTCTATCTGATTTATTCCACCATCGAATATGCCAATTTCGGCAATGGGTTCGATGCTTCGCAAGAATTATGAACGAAATGTGTTTTCTTTTCCATTTGGCCGAATATGCCGAATAAATCACCGGCCAAGATTATTG
>JANSTV010141034.1:0-17143 GCA_027564135.1 Lestremia cinerea
ATTGATAATTTGATTGTGTTTTATTTGTGGTCGTCGTGGCATGTTTGTGGTGGCAGTGGTGTGTTTCATTAGCGGAATGAGAGGTTATTGGCTTCGGTTCGATGTTTTTGCCAGTTTACGGAACGCGATTGATGGAGATTCAGCATTTGCCGTTCGATGCGATTTTCGATAAACAATTTTGGCTAGGAAATTTCTGGCAAACGATGGAAAGCGAGCTTGTCTTCAACCGAGGCAGTTGAAGGAGTTTAGAGACGATTGCTTGGAACTCAGATGGCTGTGAGCTGTTGAGCCATTCCATGCTACATCAACCGTTCACAATCAAGTCATTGATGCTTTCCTTTGAATTGAATGACTTGAGCGTCACTGCCTGCAATGACTACTGGTCCTTATTTGGATTGAATTGATAAACTGTTTGAAGCTGAAACAACCTGATTCTTTCCACCGGAAGTGAACTACGAAAAAGTGACATCGTGCTCGTCCCTGGCGATAACCTCGAACTCTCATCCTTATCGGCCCACCCCTTGCTTTGATGTACCCTGCGTCATACTCGAATCGCAACCACCTTGTCTGTCGCTCAACGTACATTTCGAATGTCAAGTCGATTCGAAAACAAACGTTTACGTATTACGTAATATATTCTCCACACAAAAAAATACGAAATACGTAAAACGTAAAATGTTTCTCAAATGTCAAATTAATCAAACAACAAAACGATGACACAAATTAGTCAGTATTTCATTTCATTGTCGCATCATAAATCGATTGTAATTCGTTAATTGAAGTGGACCTCGTATCGTCCGTGCTGGTTAATCGACCCGAAATCATCGTTGAATACATGAAGGAAACACCCTGAAGAGTTTCTGTAAATAAATCGGTGCACAAAAGGAATAATTGGGATAACTTCCGGAGCAACTGCATTGCGTCAAAGCAACCAAAATGGTATTTGTCACTGACGCACTTTCCTCTTGACCTCACTCTGAAGGAGTTTCCATTGACAGGCCTTCATCGTGAACGACGTCGATATATCACCCGATCCAAAGACTTTGCTGTTCGACAAGCACGTCGAGTATATCGCCAAGCACGGCAATGACAAAAATGACTATGTGAGTATCTCCCTGGATCCTCCGCCCCCTCCGTGCCGAAATGAACCCCAGATTCTCTCCAGGAATATTGCATGACCGAGTTTCTTCGAATGTCGGGCATTTACTGGGGTGTAACTGCTCTCGATTTGATGGATCATTTGCAAAAACTGGACAAAGCTTATATCATCGACTTCATCAAACGGTGCCAGTGTCCCTCATCTGGCGGAATCAGTCCTTGCGAAGGGCACGATCCACACATTTTGTACACCTTGAGTGCCATTCAGGTGAGTCGAGGGCCCCACGGAGATCTCTTCTGTTGCTAATCAAGCTCTGTCGACAGATTCTGTGCATCTACGACGCCTTGGAGGAAATCAACCTGGAGCAAGTGGCCAAGTACGTGGCCGGTCTGCAACAGCCCGATGGAAGCTTCTTCGGCGACAAATGGGGCGAAGTCGACACGAGGTTTTCCTTTTGTGCTGTGATGATTCTCAGTTTGATCGTGAGTATTGAAGGGGTCACTTCCGTGAGGCTATCGAAATAACACCGCGCTTCTTTCACAGAAAAAACTGGATGTCGTCAATTTGCCCAAAGCCATCGATTTTGTGATGTCTTGTTGCAATGCTGACGGTGGTTTCGGCTCAAAGCCAAATGCTGAAAGTCACGCCGGCCTCATTTACTGCTGTGTCGGCTTCCTGTCGATCACCAAACAACTGCATCGTTTGGAAACAGAGAAACTCTGCTGGTGGCTGTGCGAACGACAATTGCCCAGTGGCGGACTCAACGGTCGACCTGAAAAGCTGCCGGACGTTTGCTATTCTTGGTGGGTGCTGTCCTCATTGACGATTATGGGTCGGCTGCATTGGATCAGCGCAGAGAAGCTGGAACAGTTCATACTATCGTGTCAGGACAACGAAACAGGAGGCTTCAGCGATCGCACTGGCAATTTGCCGGACATCTTTCACACACTTTTCGGGTTGGCCGCTTTGTCTCTGTTGGGCCATGAGAATTTGAAAGCAGTCAATCCGACTTATTGCATGCCTCAGCATGTCATCGATCGTTTGGAATTGAAACCTGAATTATTACATTTGTAAATAAATATTCTTTCCATTTCGAAACGTTGTCTTTATTAGACGAGACTCGTCAATGAACCAAAAGATTCCGGTGGGAAGTCTCGCATTTGTTAAAATCGAAAGCAAATTGGTAAAAAATAAGTAGAAGCCCAGACGCTAAATACTAGCCAGAGGGCTTAGAGCTGAAAACAGTTGAACCGCACTGGCTTGTTTAAAAAAGCTCATCGTGAAAAATTGTAAAATTTGCGCGACGACACTTGATTTGAAACTCATCAGAGTATGGTGCATTGTGCACGCTTTTTGGACTTGGCATTTTCCTGTGATGACTCTGTGTCAGTCAGACTTAATCTCGACATTTCATGATGATTCAAGCTGGATTCATTCCACTTAATTGCCTGCATTTGCTGTGGCAGCTTTAGCTTTTCCAGATTTTTCTGATGCAGCTCTTGTTGTTGCAGCTTTTTCTGTCGCATCTCTTGTTGTTGCTTCATTTTCTGTTCCTTTCTCCGTCGTCGTCGTCGTTCTGCTAAGACGAATGAGGGAGTTATTCGGTGGAATATCGCAATTTTGGTCAGTTTATCTTACGTAAGTTCCGGGAAACCGCTTCTTTCGATTGCAATTCGCTAGAGGGAGAGACGAAATCAATGACTGCCCTTCTGGTGAATGGGTTGAAATACAAGGGCGCCATGGCCGACTATTCTTTTAGAGATTTTGATAGCATCAAGCACGGTTCGAGTCTTTGATCTCCTCAGTTCTCGTCAAATTTTCGAACGGCACAATCAAGAAGCCTCCAATTCGTTTCTTTCACCAGTTAAGATGTTACTTAAATTCGAAAGAATAAAAATCCTTATCAAGTGTCTCCTCGTTTCGGGCGGAATATCGTATCGGCAGTGACTTCAGTGATTTCACATGAGAATTGTTTTGATTACTAAAATACACTGCATGTTGAATGTGTCATTTATTGATTCATCCGAAAATTACGTTTTGAATTCTGCGCATGCGCATCCCTACGAAAACAAATCGCTTCTCTTCGACGTCTAAATGAAATTTCTGAAAGATTATTACATTTGTAAATAAATATTCTTTTCATTTAGAAACGTTGTCTTTATTAGACGAGACTCGTCCCATGAACCAAAAGATTCCGGTGGGAAGTCTCGCATTTGTTAACATCGAAAGCAAATTGGTAAAAAATGAGTAGAAGCCCAGACGCTCTATGGTCACACAGCTGAGCGGAGTACTGGACATTTGTACTGCATGGCTTGCTCAAAAGAAGCTAAACGTATAAAATTGTAAAATTGCACAAAGTTTGATTCGTTTTGATGAGACTTGAGACTCATCAGAGTATGGTGCATCGTGCACTCTTTTTGGAGTGGACATATTTCCCTAAAGACTCTGCGTTTCTCGTACTTGCTCTCCACTTTTCATGGTGATCCAAGCTGGATTCATTCCACTCAAGTGGCTGCATTTGTTGCAGCTTTTGATGTTGAAGCTGTTTCTGTTGAAGCTGTTGCTGCTGCAACTCTTGATTTTTCCGTTTCAGCTCTTGCTTTTCCAAGTTTCTCTGTTTGTTTCTCCGTCGTCGTCGTCGTCCTGTTGAGACGAATGGAGGGGTTATTCGGAGGGATTTCGCAATTATGCTCAAGTCATCTTACGTAGGTTCCGGAAATCCGCTTCTTTCGGTTGAGAGTCGATGGTCGATAGAAAACTGTATCTATGTTTGGCGAATGAGCTCAACACCAAGTTCGTCATCACCAGCTGCCCTGTTGGAGATTTCGACAGTATCAAGCGCGGTTCGAGTCATTGGGCGCCACGGAATTCGTCGAATTTCCTGAAAAACACCTCCACTTCTTTCCCCAGTGAAGATGCTACTTGAAATCGATAGAATAGGAAACCTTATCAAGTGTCTCCTCGTTTCGGACGGAATATCGTATCAGCAGAGACTGGTTCCAGAGAGCAACTCCACAGCGCGATAGCCTTCAGAGAATTCACGTGAGATTTGTGTTGTTTTCTGAAATGTACTGCGTGTTGAATGAGTTATGTATCGATTCATCTGGAAATTACGTTTTGATATCTGCGCATGTGCATGCTTTCATGTGGCCAAGGGATTATGATGTCGTGATGTTGCATACACTCGCTGCTCGGAAACCGAAATTAGTTCAGCAATGAGCTATTGACCTGCAGCTTTTTCCAATAGATGCTCCCTTGCTGGAATTTCATTGGATTATTGTTTCAATTTGTTTTCGTAAAAGAGGAAATCTCTTATGGAACGCTCAGAGAGCTTTATTTCAGAAACGAATAGAATATAAATTGGCGGCTCAATACGAAATACATGTGAATAAATGTAAAGAAAATGCGTGAAAGGAAAATGATAGCATCATATGATTCAATAGCAGGCATCATCAGCGATGCTGCGTAAAATCTCGGCTGATTTCTTGCAGTAGAACTGGAAGCGAACAATGTCCGCCTTGTGAATTGAATGGGCCACATTCAATTTGTGAATGAAGATGTCTTGGATGCTCATCTTGGAGCCGCGAGTCCATAGCTCTGGATAATCCGTTAGGAATTTCTTTAATCTGAAACGGGAATAACGATGAAAACCGACCCCCAGAAGACAGCTGGGGTTTATGATTGCTCACTTGATCAGCGAAGGCGACAGCTTCACGCTGGGCTCTGTACGAATGTCATGGGCGACTTCAACGCCCTCGAACGGACTGATGATGTTCTTCTGAAAATCAAATGCCGCATAATAATCGAAGAACTCGATTAGAATATCGAGCAAGCGATCGCTACAAAGTGCAATGTTGGCTTTAGTGCTGAAGCCCACGATATTTTCTGAAAGAGATTCAACATGGAATTTCTGAACGGAACCTCCCACCGGAATTCACTCACCTCCGCATTTAACCGTTTCGAGACCAATTTGCATTTCCCGGATGGACGGCAGTTTGCGTTTTATTTGGAAGAAGAAGATCACCAGCAGAGTGATTATGTAGTTGCTGATGTCTTTCATAGATTCCTCCGGCATTTGCTGGAACCACATCTTGATGCACATCACCAGTCGACGGCCTGCAAGAAATCAATTCAAATTGAATTCAACTCAAATCGAGGAATCAAACGAGAGGATACTCACACGATGGTTGAACTCGGAAGAAGTATTGAATTACTTTGGTTACGTCGAAGGCCACACCAGTGCCAAAGGTCAGATTGCAGTGAATATTCGAGGAAGAATGAACCGCCGACAAAACGGTTCGAAGTGTTCGACCGTCTCTATTTATTTTGGACCATTTCGAGTAGTTTTCAGCCAACAGTTTCTCGGCTACTTGAATGGACTTGATGAGTTCCTGAAACGGTTTCTCCTGGTTGAAGGTTTCATCGAAATCCACGTAGATGTTCAGGGGAGTCTTCTCGTCGGCGATGCCAGTCATCCGTGAGCCGTAGAAAATGCATTTGACCAACGGGAACTCTTTCTTGAGGCATGACGTCAGATCGTGTTTGATGTCGTTGTAAGGCTTCTGGCGGAGCTGGGTGCCTTCGTCCATCATCACGGTTAGAATGGGAATCAGATCCCGACTGAAGAAGTCTTGAAATGCTACGAATTTGGGAATTGAATAAAAATCCGAATTTTCGCTGTTTCACCTACCCGTCATTGCTGGCGTAGTGGCTGGATCACTCCTGGCCTCAACTCCCGATAAGCTATTCACCGAAGTGCTTCGATTGATCGTCTTTGGAAGAGCGCCCATGTTTGCTGCGTTGCTAGACGTGATGGATGACGATCGTTGCGGGTATCGAGTTTCATCACGTCTATTATCGCCACATTCGGAGGCAGATGGAATTCGAGCGTTCGATTCACGTTTTTTCTTAATGTTCTCGAATAGCTTTTCAAGCTTTGCATTCGGATTCTGTGCAGATTTTGGACCTGATGGGGGCTCCCTCTTGGGCAACTCTGGCTCAAGATTTTGATCCTTTCGATGAGTTCGCGAGGCCAAGTACAAGCTATTCTGTAAGTACGGCGGAATGGAGATCTGATCACCATCAGCCGGCGATGGTGCGACTGGTTTTTTGACTTCTCTCTTCTCGTTGAACGATGGCACATTCTTGGGGAATGATTCACGGCGAGCACCCCGTGATCGATCCGGGCTCGAGTCCATTATCTCGAAAAAGTTTTCGTCGAAAACATTCGGTGGATTTCTTGGCTTGCCATTATTGGCATTATGCTTTGGCACATGATCCCCGCTTTGATTCGGCGGTCGTGATGATGAAACGTTTGTCTGTGAACGTGGAGGATACTCAAAGGAGCCCGAATCCCCACTCGATGACGAATATCGGTTGGGCCTAGCCGATGGTGCTGTTGGCACTGGCGCTGGTGCGGAAAAATCACGTAAGCTCAGCGCTTGATTCGAACGTTCCTTGCAGCTCAAGCAATTTGCGATGAGGTTCTTCTCTTTTGCCAAAGCATTGTTGTGACGTTCGCTGGTGACATGGTTGATGTACTCCTCGCGAGTTAATCCGAAATCGAGCTAAAATCCGTTTTCTTTAGAATGGAGATGATATTTGGTGACAATGGTCTTACGTGGCAAATACGACAGAGGATCAATCGGCGGAACTCGAATCTGTCTTTGTCGATTTCGAAAAACAATTTATCATTTCCGGCTTTGATCGTCTCCGCTCCTCCAATGAAGTCCGAAACACAACGAAGGGTGTCTGTCAACAGTTTCACTGTTGTTCCATCCGCTTTGTTGGCGTTCGACTGGTAATTTCTCAAATTTTTGAGAAACACATTTATCTCCCAATTCAAGTCGCTCACCTAAAATGAACATGTCATTGTGGTTTCAATCGCCTGTCGACCATCGAACTGAATGCTTCAACTTACATTTTCCATTTTCTTGACAATTTTCTCGAAACTAAAACGATACGAAACACGCGAGGTCAAGACGAACGTCTGATATGATAATTTGGGGTTTTGACTCCACCCAAAATGAAATCGAGACTGTGCAATTGAGGTTAGAATCGCGACCCCCGATTTGCACCCATTGGAGCAGAGCAATTAATTTTGCGATATCGCAAATCAAACCTAAATTTACACACTAAGTTTCAATTGAACTCACAGATTTCACGAGACTATACACACGACGTTTCCTGGAACTGGATTTTCTTCTCGAAATTTCCATATAAAGTGCAACAGTTGCACATTAAGACGAAATAGAGACCAAAAGACGCTGTCGACAGTATGTGCATGTGTGCGGCTTTTTTTTTAAGTCTTATGAATCACCCGGACCAACGACAATGTTTTGGTTTGTCGGCGCGGTCAGTGACAGTCAACGAATGGAGGGACATCGGCCAGTGAACTGGTATCGCTATTTTTCCTTCGATGGGAATTCAATCAGCAAACTCACCTTTATTTTTCCGCCTCACCAAAAAGAAATCAAATGTCGAAAAGTTTCTGGAAGATTTCAGGTTAAAAACTCACAAAAAAGTGGTCTGCAACTGAACCACCCTGTGTCTGCGAGCACGACACTTCTGTTTTGACAGAAGCGCGGTTATTTGAGGTTATGTTCAATGTTGTTATTATATTCGAAGCGAGCCAAGTGTCTGCATCGTAGAAAACAGAAAAACTCTATTTCAAGAAGAAATCAAATCGAATTGTGATAAAAATGCGTTACGCACAATTGGTGATGGGTCCAGCCGGATGCGGAAAGGTAATGACGTTGCAGTCCGTGGATGAACTAAGCTGAAGTGAGAAATTCTTTAATTATTCCAGTCGACTTATTGCACAAACATTCAACGGCACGCAGCCGACGAGAAACGTACAATCCAAGTGGTCAATTTGGACCCAGCAGCCGAGCACTTTGACTACCAGCCATTGGTCGACATCCGGGAGTTGATTCAACTGGACGATGCGATGGAAGATCAGGAGCTGCATTACGGGCCGAATGGCGGCCTGGTCTTCTGTCTGGAATATTTGATAGAAAATCAAGATTGGCTCAAAGATCAGTTGTGTGGGGAAGACGTTGAAGGCGATCCCGACGATGATTACATTATATTCGACATGCCCGGCCAAATCGAGCTGTACACGCATCTCAAGGTGGGACGTCAGTTGGCCGACTTGCTGCAAGCGTGGAATTTTCGGGTGTGCAGCGTATTTCTGATTGACTCGCAGTTCATGATTGACGGGGCGAAATTCCTGTCCGGCACGATGACTGCACTGAGTGTAATGGTCAACATGGAACTGCCGCATGTGAATGTGCTGAGCAAAATGGATTTATTGTGCAAGACGACGCGAGGGCAACTGGACAAGTATTTGGAGCCGGATGCTCATTCACTGCTGGGCACCGTGGCCATGGAGTCCGCCTGGGGAAGGAAATATCATAAGTTGTCGGCAGCGATTGGCAATCTGATCGAGGACTTCAGTCTGGTTCGTTTCACTCCGTTGAATCTGAGGAATGAAGAAAGTGTGGCAGATTTGCTGATGATCATCGACAACATCATTCAGTATGGAGAGGACAGTGATGTCAGGACACATGATTTCGAGGAACCCGATCCGGAAGACAATGAAACCGGTGATGATAGCAAATACTTCGATATGTAGGCTTTGAGGAATGTACGGCGTTTTGTTAAGTTCGATTGAATAAATTGTTATTTTATACAACCAAAATTGGTTTGAGTGTTTCCAGTACTCTTCTGCTAGAAAACTCTCGAAAGCTCTCGAAAGTTTGTTCCAAAATACGAACAGTTGGAACCAACCCAAAATCAACAGTTGTTCGATCGAAATTCTGCCGTCATAAATAGTCATTGAGCACCTTGGCTAGAGTAACGATTCTAAGGTCCTTTGATGAGTTCAATCCAGGAATTGCGCTTCGGCTGGATCTCGAAGCTGAGGTCCTTCAGCAATTTTGGTGTCAAGAAAACAATTTCTATAAAATGCATATTTTCGAGCAAACAATTTGTCGAGTCTGTTTCTGTTTCAAGAATTTGAAACTGAGTTGGCAAAGAAAGTAAATGGAATGTGCAGTTGTTCACCATTTAAAACGGTAACGGCAGGCTCTGTCAATTCAATTCAGTTATTCCGGCGAACGAAGACAGTTGTTTTGCTCAAACGAAGCTATGAAATTGACGTGGTTTCTTTTTTGGCATTATTCTTTTGCGGTAAGTTATGCGGCTGAGCTGTTTGGATACTTGCTAATTAAACGGTCACTCAGACGGCAGGGATGTTGTTGTTCACGAATCCGCCGAATGTGAAGGAGGCGACTCCTTCTGTAACTTCGAAGAAGAGCTCGGTGAGTATCGCTTTGGCCATTCGGCGCCACGACCACCACTCATTCATTCGTTAGCGGTGAAGTCTACTAATCTTTTGAATTTTTTGACGGGCAGCTCATGAGGTCCTTCAGCATTACATCCAAAGCCAGGTAAGTTCGGTTCGTCAATGCATATGAAATTCTCGTTAATCTCACGAAGTCGACGCGTGTGACGAAAGTGAATGCAAATATTTGTGAATTTCGCGATGAAAATTTTCACCTTGATGACGTCCGGAGCGAAACATTTGCCTTGAATAATTCCGGGAAAGCCATTCAAGAAATTTGAATTCCTTCGGAACGAAAGCTGTGCAAACAACAGTTGTTTGCATTGAGTGAATTGCTCCAATCGCTTCTTCAATGTGTATTCATTTTACTTTCTTCTCTTTCGATTTGGTGAACAACCAGAAATGCTGATAAAATCAATTCGTAAGTTGTGACTTGGTGTTCCGTTCAAGTCAAATTCGCTTATGATTTCCTTGAAAGATTGTTCGAACTGTGCTGCCCAGGGCCGGTGGGACAGTGTTCCTATTACAAGCAGTTTGGTCCAGAGGAAATGAAGAGGGTCTCAGACACGTTGAAAGAGCTAAAGAAATATTTCAGCGAGTGCGAAGCATTCAAGAAGCTGATTGACGAGGAGTGAGACATCGATCTGGTTCTGGCTAGTCACAAGACCTACATGAAACCATCTATTCAAGGTTTAACAGAATCAAAGAAGATGTCTTGAGCGTAATGAGTGAGGCTGAGCGACATTGCTTCGAGCCCTTCACGATGCATGCCACCTTCACCCAGAAAAATGACTTCTGGAAGTATTCCACCGCATTCCAGAATGCTGTCGCTCTGAAAGAACGCTTCAACGAGGAATTGAACCAAAAGTAAGTTGAACCGTGAATTCTGATCAAATTCTCATTCCAGTTGTTTAATCTTCAGATACGCAGAGGTCGCCGATGACTCGTCCAAGTAAATGGCCTTGAGAATCTCGCACACAATTTGATTCACTGATAACGATGAAATTTCAGGCAAAGCCCTTTGAATTATAATGTGAAATGCAATATTGTTTTCGCCTGCAGGTGAGGTCTCGATCGAACTTCCGCTGTCATTCAGAACCACATTTCACCCACAGGAAAAATGGAAATGTCCAGTATGCCAGTTTGGATGTTGGAAAAATAGAGGCGTGAGAGATTTTTTCAGGATATTTATTTGAAACTAGCTCCGTAACTACTCCTCTACTCACGCACTCACAGATACAATGAGCTGCTTAGCGGCACTGATGGGCTGAGTGGAGATTTCAAAACCTCCAACATTGAATTTGTGACAAAAGTTCTCCATTCGATGTCCTCCAAATCTGATTTTCAGAGAGCCCTATTTGTCACAATTGATGATCTGTAAAACCGAACCAATTCGTTAAATCCCAACTTCCGATAATTCCCTGACTAATTTTCCAGTTTTAAAGAGGGTATGGAGGCGGCACGCTTCGCGGACGCACTAGATTTTTCGGCTGAGGAAAAGTTTTCCGTTGTGAAGGAAACAATGTCCAAGTAAGCATGATCGACACGGCCGCTCGCCGAAATCTAATTGAGTGTCATTTCAGATCGTGTTGGAAAAGTGTGATTCGCGCCAACCTTTACCATTTTTTAACCCAAGAGATCTTGAGCGAAGGGTGAGTTACGAGCAAACGAATGGAACGGAAAGGTGATGATGATCAATTTCAGATTAACCAAACGTTTAGAAAACGAAGGCTGTACTGATCCAGAGGTGATGACGATCGTTCAGTACAGTCCAAGATATGCATTATTGCTGCTTTTGAGGTTGAATACTTTGAATAGTTTTCCGATAATTCTTCCCTCAAAAATCTAAAAACTGCTTTCATTCTTAGAGAAATGCATGGTATCAACGAGAAGCTTTCCACATTCATCGTTCCCTGCGTGATTAGAATGTAAGTTTCAAGCCTACCCAAATTGACCTATTGATTTGTAAAACAATCAAATCTCATCCAGCTTCAAATTGATCATTCAAAAGTAAACGAGCTTATGCCACTAAATTGACCTGGAAATAATCGAATTGAACGATCTTCAGAACCTCTAAATTAGAATGGAGAAGATTGTTTATTTTGAATGGACCAGAGAAATTAGCAGACAACTTGATGACTGTATTCGGATCGCAGTTGATGGAACACGCTTATCGATATGTCATGTCTGACAGGTCAACTCTCGAGAATGAAATCAGTCCCGAACATGCGAATCTGCTGATTTGGCAAGTCGCCAGCACATTGTGAGTTTTGTTGCACGCAAATTTTCGAATACTTCTAAGATTTTCGTTACGTGTAGCGTCGAAGGAATTTTGAAAAAGTATACTCCAAAAGCCGTCCAGTCCAAATCAATAAGTGTCACTCATTAGCTTCCCACCAATTAGGACGACCTATTGGGGGCATGTCGACCCTGATATTCTCTACACGCTGGAGAAGCTCACTATCATTTTGGAATACGCCAGCGCGCTGAATGAAAAGTAGGTCCACGGGAAGGATTCGAGATTTTTTAAAACTTTAATTGAATGCTTTCACTTGGAGGAATACCCCTTTGGAGTATATTCCGCAAATCTTTCCAGAATCCACTCCCTTCGATGGAGACAAAGATGCTGATTTAGATGAACCTAATCGCGAATCTTGTGCTCAAGAGGTCTTTAAAAATCATTTCAAGTAAGAATGCCAAACTTGTTTTCCACGATGTTTTTTATAAGTGGAATGTCCTTTTCGTAGGGTCGATGAATTGCCAGGGGACTATGTTCGTCAACGGTACGTTATTCCGGCATCCCAAAAAGCAGATAAACCAACAATTTACTCTTCAGATTCAAAACAGAGTTAACCTCAATTATGCCAGAGGACGAGACGACATTATTCAATGCTGAAAAGTCAATGGAATTCCTAAGAATCTTTGCAGACCTTATTCCAATCAAATTTCTAACAGCGGCTATCAAACAGCATGAGCTTTTCCCCAATATTAATCCGATGACATTAGTTAGAATGGTGGCCATATTCTTGAATCATGCGTTGGTCAAATGAACCTTAAAAATCAACCCGGATTAAATCGACTGTGGTTATTTTCAGGTTTATCGGTGGCATCGTTCACCATATTTCCAATGAACTCCTCAAGGCTGAGCTATTACTTTCCTCCCAAAAATTCCGGTCAGGTGTATCATTGAGAGCCATTAGTATGATGAATGAATGGAAACCTGAATTGTTCGAGAAAAACGAGTATGCGATCTCCACGTGAAGCACGAATAATCGATTGAACTCAACACCAACAAATCTCTTTCAGCATTCGCCAGATGAAGAGTCACACAGAACTTTTCTCCTTATTCCACAGGGCATCTGACAATGTAAAAGCCCTCAATGTGCTTGCACCCATAGCCGCGCCACAGAAGTAAGTCTAAATAGATAGGTCGACTATGGGATGTCACAAAAGACATTTCTTTCAGCTTCGAAGGGGTTCTGAAAGTCGCGGGTTATTTAACCACTCCGAATATCATCGGAATTAACGACTTGGGTGACCAAGATCGTATGGCTGCCTACCTCGCATATGAACGACACTCGATCAAACTGTGAGTCTTTCAAAACCATGATCATGTTTTTGATTTTTCAATGAGGTCTTTCGTAGAGCAAATCCGAAAAATCCCGTGGAGAAAATGGGGTAAGACGAATCCGAAAAAGAGTTAAATTCAATCACTAGTGGTTCTCGCTTTGCAGGCTGACTAGTGTGATGGCTGGAAGATTAGCATTGGAGCCACACCTCCGGGGAATGTGAGTCCGTGCAAATAGTTGTCATTGCAGTTGAAACACCAAATCATTCTACCTTTCAGTTTCGGCTTGATCGTGGAGAAGGAACACAGTGCGGCGAATAAAGGAGTTCCAAAGTTTGTTGTTTTGTTTGTCTCCACAGCTCCAGACATTGCCTTCACAATTGTCTTGCTGCGACATATTGAGTCACAAAGCCCGTTACTGGGATACTCTATTACTCACTTTGAAAGGGATATGTGAGTATGGGAGTTGGAAAGCTCTTCTAAGCTCATCGCTATGTCTCGCTTTCAGGCTCAATTTGGTTCTCAAACAGTAAGCTCCCTTGATAAGCGCATCTCGAATAGCTCTCAATGACCATACTCTTCGGAAAAGAACGTCCAACCACCAGCTGAAGGCAAAGATGATGACCAATCATATAATTTTCGACGAGGCCGGCCTGAGATTGGGAATCATAGCCACGCGGATATGGGATAAACAACAGACATTGGCGGATATGAGCAGAGCAGACAGAATAACATTCAAAGAAGTCCAATTGAGGTGTCGACAGGGAGGAGCGGAGATGCAGCTCGTGATGGAACAATTTCTCACGCCAGACCTGGCAGATGCGGTTGTCAATGAATACATTCGAACATTGTAAGGCTTGCCCGGGAAAACAAAACGGAAGAATCGTCACATTCTTGTTCTTTCAGCTTCTTCTCGGCTTTACAATCTGCAAAATATCTTCCACTTTTCGAAAACGTCACATCGGCTCTGCTCGAAACGGATAAATTCGAAATTTTTAATAATTACGTGGCAGCTTTTGAATCCTTGTGAGTCGTCGCACGGTCGATATTCGAAAGAAGAATCTCACGTAGCCCATATTTCAGACAATCCCAGGCTAAACCCACAGAAGAAGCTCCTGCGCATACACTGCGTGAGTTAGCAGCTAGGATTACATTTGAGCCTTACTTGAAAGATTGGTGAGGAGCGCCGTCTCAGCAGAGCCAGCGGCAAGACTTAGAGCTCTTCATTTCAGGTTCAAGGATGCGTTCACAAGCTGGCAAATCACCATGAATCCCATTTTAGGCATGCTATTTCGAAGTAGTAACATTCCCTCCATATTTTGGACCTTTGTTGTGACGCATAACGCCTCCTTGAATGGAAGCAAATCAACTCTTCTGTCTTCGATCGTTGACGTTGTGCAGGAAATGTGAGTTTCAACACTTTTTCGAGTTTACTCAAGTATTATTCCAACGAACTTCTCTTTCAATTCAGCACGAGAGCTGTTATATCGAAGTGAGTCCTTCGGAGCGAATGTCAATTTTGGGACATTCGTTCACTCATAATTGTTTTCAGAATGCCTGCTGAGCAACAAGATCGCATGAATTCGGAATCAGAGCGAATGAAAAAGGCTCGAATAGATCTGGGTGCTCTCCAGCTTCAGAGATTGGATTCGCTCAATGCAAAAGATGACCTTCGACTATCCTCTACGACCATTGATCAATTCGGCGTCGAAGTTCGCAATTCTATGGGAGATGACAGTTTCCCCCTTGTCGCAGAATATGCAGAGCAACAGTGAGTTTGAAATCGAAACTAAGCGTGAAAAATTGGACTACAACAAAGCTCAATTCTAGATTCAAGATGAAGTATGCTCATCGGTTCAGGGTATTCGTTTCAGATCACTCTAATTGGGTTATCATGCAGGGCGTATAACAATAAGTTGTTCGATAAAAGCGACGGGAAAGAGAGAACTCTTGTCTGGATCGCATATGCAGCTCAAGACGAGTAAGGAAGGGAGCCGACGAGCCTAATGGGATGACACTAACCATTCATTTGTTCAGGGAAAATAAGGTGCTTGCTTGGAAAATCGCTATGGAGCCACACTTGCGGAAAAGGTAACGGTATTCTGGTGAGATAGTTGCGGACTTATCAACCTCTCTTTCTCTCTATTTTTTGAATGCAGAATGGATTTGTCCTTAATTGAAACGGGTTGGGACAAAACCTCTCACGAAATTATAAAAAAAGCTTCCAGGCTACCTTCTAACAATAGCCTCGAACCATCTACACCTTCCTGGCTGCACGCTCACCATGGCTGTCAAGCTGGTCGTCAGTGAAGTGTGAGTACGGCTACTTTGTTTTCTCACTTTGATTCAACTTCTTCCCTTCCAATTAGGTGCGATGCGATCCTGGAAAAGTAGGAACTCAGCACTTGCAGCCAAGTATATTATGAGGAGAATTAAGTTTCGCATTTTCTTGTAGATTAGGCGGAACCAAGACCTGGGATAAATTATCACTCCGCGAGCAATTGATATACGTCGAGAAGTATGATGCGATAAGGGAACGCGAGCCTACTGAAACGAAGCTGCAAAATGATAACAAGTTTGTAGTTGAGTTTTCAGTCGAGAGTTACCCGAATTGACGAATGAAATTTTGACAGTTTGCGAATATGCAATAATTTTTGCTCCCCGACCATTGGCCAAATACTGACTCGAGAAATGGCTAAAGAAATTGTTGCAGAGACAGCAGAAAGTGAAAAGACCGAGTAACTGCTACGAGAGATATCAAGGTGCAGGAAGAATGGAGTTTGATTGCTCCTCATTTTCAGGTCCGATAAAAGCGGTGGTTCGGGATTATTCAGGAGTTTCTCTTTGTTGGGCAAGCCCAGTGGCTCAGCCGATCTTAAGAGAACCAAATCAATTTAATCGACGGAAGGCAAAACCGGGCAGATTTCATTTGATTCGAAGAGCATAAGTGAATGATAGTTGATTGAGTTAAAGAAGATGATTTTATTTGGTTTTTGTACTTTTTCAAAATATCCAGTTTCCTCCAGACATCAATCATGCGATGCGTGTTTTCCCCAATTTGTAATTCGAAATCCCCACAAGACATCAATTTAAAAAATATATAGAATCAGATCAACTGAGGCGCATGCATTTCAGTTTCAAGATTTTTCTTATTCGAGATGGAAATTTCAGCCGCGAATAGTCTTAAAGACCTCGCCGACCAAGTGCAGTGATCCGGTGATGAGGATATCTAACGGTTCACTGCCGTAAGTGCGGTCCAAATGAGTGAACACCTCGGTGATGCATTCGAATCGGTTCGAGCGGTTCGTTGTCCCATCCGGGCGGCTGAGACTCTTCCAGAGTTGTGCATGGTGCTTGGTTCTGTTGGGCTGAGCCATCGTATAGACATTGTCTGCGAGAAATCCACAGTTAGGCGAATCCGATTATTGGAAATGACAACAAACCATTCGTTCTCGACGACAACGCTGAGATGTTTGGGGTGAATAGAGCCGTATCGAAGTCCACGTTTTCATGCAGAATTTCCAATAAATTGCTGGCATTTCGGTCACCGGTTATGTTGAAGATCAGAATTTTCCGAGATTCACTGTAAAATCGAAGGAATTTGAATTGAAAAGGAAGGCATTGGGGGTGTCTTCACAAGCTCACCTATTCTCCGTTGATTTCCGGAACCAATCGACGCATACCCGTAGGCTTTCGACTGTGTGCGCGCCGTCGATGAATAGTCTAAAAGAAAATTACCTTTTGGACTTTTCTGGGGCAAAATATTTCGAAAGATCACCTAAAATTCTGATATGGAATGATTTGACACCGTCCCGGCCAATCACAGTTCACCAGACCCTTGACCACCTCTTCAGGCAACGTCAGCCCTTCATCACAGAGCTGTGCGACGACGTTCTTATTTGCGATTTTGTGCAAGTTCAATTTGATCCAATCGTAAGACAACTGAACAGCCAGTGATGCGTTGAGCTTTTTCGAAGGATTTTGAGCGATTTTCTCCAGAGCTTCCTGATCATTCGGGTACTTGTAATCCGACCATGCTGGAACGTATTGAAGCTTAGCCTGAAATGGATGGATTAGTTTTCAGGAAAATCAAAAGAGAATCTCAAAGTTTGCTACGTTTTTCTCCCGG
>JANSTV010141145.1:0-17141 GCA_027564135.1 Lestremia cinerea
CGAATCGAATATTGGACTCAACCAAGTTGCGGAAATGCTCGTATCGGCCAGATGCTTGAGCTCCGAAGTGATGCCACTGAGGTCACCAATGCCATTACCGTCGCTGTCCTTAAACGAACGCGGATAAATTTGATAGAAAATCGTTTTCTCCCACCAATCTTTCTCGCCCAGTGGCTGCTCCTGAATCACAGTTCCCATGACTCCATGTCCACTCCATGTTTGGATGCCATAAAAACTTAAGATTAATAGTTGAATTGAAAAATGTGTCATTTTTCATAAAGCTTTTTTATCTCTTGGTTTGTTCGAAAAATTTCATTTACACCGAACGCTAGCGCTGAAACTGAATGGTAAACAACACTGAACAGAAATGTTTGAAAACTTTATCAGCAAACAAGCAAACGCCGAGCACAATTTCAAAATCACATTCAACGTTTTCAATACAGAATTTCCTCCGTAATGCACAAGCAGCTGTTGTTCGTGATGTGCTTGTGAATGAGTGCAAGTCCCGAAGAAGCTTTTTATTAACAATTGCACTGACGAAACGCTAATGAAATGCCTTGAAAATTGTGTCTTCCACGATTTTTCAACAGAGATACAAAACTAATTATTCAATGTATTTTCCATCATTTGGATTCTAATCTTTTGAATTCTGTTGTAGTTAGAAAATCGTAGGGTGACCCCGTATCCAAGGAAACCCTTATCGATTGGTCGAAAGACGTCTAGCTTGCCGGACGCACAGACAATGCGAATATCTCATGCAAACAATCGTAAAACAAACAAACAAAATTTTCACGGCAATTTACCCAAAATTTTGACGAAATTTTTTAATGAAATTGGAATTGATAGAATCAAACACGAGTTACTAGACGATGGTCAACCGGTCACTACGATGAGATTTTGTTGCGCCACGCCCGATAGTCGACACACGACAGCGAAATGCGTCGTCACTTCTGATTAAAATCATTCACAAAATAAGACAATTCAATCAAATGCCACCGATAAAATCCTCACTGCAAAGCGATTCGTCATGCATTCGCGCAATCATAATTACATTCATCGAGGCGATATGTGAACGTGCGCTTGCTTCATTTGACTAATGTCATTCGCGTTGTGTGATTGTCATTTGACATGCGACAAAATCTCTATTTGACAACCGGTTTGTGTTTGTTCATTCGCTTCTTTCGCTTCCTTCTTCTTCTTCTCCTTCTTGTTTTTTCGACGTTTTTCCTCTTCGACTGCCGTTAATATCGTTATTGAGCAGTAATGAACTCAACATAAACACTATCGAATTAATGAGTGACATTCACGCAACATCGAAGACGATGCCGGGTCGGTTCTAGTGATAACGTTGTCTTCGATTAATGTTTATTTAATATCATTGAAAATACCAAACGAAAAACGACGGAAAGATTGACGAAAAAAAAAACACCAAACCGAAAAATAACGAAACAACCAAGCGAAATAATCTCGGATGAGTTTAATGCTCACATCATTTGCGGAATGGCATTTTGCCTTTATTTTTTCTGTGTGTCTGCGTGCGTGTGATTGTGTGTACTCGTTGGCTTGTTTGATGAGGTTATATTTAGATGATGCGCTGAACAGCTAGGAGTGATCTATTCGAGTGTCGCATTCGGGTGATTGTGACATTCTCACAGATGGCGTCGGTGATTTACCAATGACGCGAATCGAATAACAAGATCGCTTGCTCTTGACGCTCTTGACGCAGTGACGAGTCGGAGACCGCTTGTCGCTTTTTTCCTAACCTTTTGATATGTTTATTTTGAGTTTGAGTGATACGTGTCGTATCGATCCGGCTATCTCCCACTACGCGTCATCCGCCATAGTAAAATGTCATGAGCTCCGATCAAGTGGTGTAATGCACACTGAGCCAATTTGAATGTCAAACAAAATGCAAAATCAACAGCTCAGCTCTCTGAGAATGTTTGACGCTCTGGGGAAATTATCCGAAAATGACTTGTTTTCTGTTTCTATTCTCGCTTCCATTGGCGTTTGGCGTTCGATTCTAAAAGCATGTCGAATGTAATGCAAATGTGACTTTTTTTGATTTTGGTCGTAACCGAAATGGCTGTTTGAAGACTCTTGAATGACGTGAATGCCACTGGGACTGGCAAACCCAAAAACTGAAACAAGAAAACGCAATTAAATTTGTTTATTCGAAGCGGTCCTTTGTGCCACCGAGGAAATTGAATGTTGCTGCCCCGCCATTCAACGCTCAAGGTGTGAATGGCAAATATGCCAATTAGGTGGATGCTGTTTGAATTGAAAACGAATCGCAGGCAGGAAAACTTTTCATTTCCATCAATTAATCCATTTTGTTATTGCCATTTTACGTTTATTGCCTGGATATTTGCTTAACGATCCCTGTCTGAGTGTTTCATCCGAATGAAAGTGTTGCTGCGAGCGCATAATCGGGTGAAAGAAAATTGATGTAATTAAATCCGACTTGACGAAGAATAAAACTCAAATAAAACGTCGACAAATCATTTCGATTGTTTCAGCGTTCCCGTTATTCGACGGTACCTCGCGGTTAATTCGGGCAAGCCATTTGATTTTGTGATGATAAATTATGGGTGCTCCTCTCATCACAGACCATGCGAATGGTTTGAAATTTCTCATTTCGCATGCGAGCATCCCGCTACGCACTGAGTGATTTCAGCATCCGCTCATCTCGAAATGGAAAATCTGTCCGAAAAATTTCCATTTGACGAAATTTAAAATGTTAATTTCCAAAGCTAACAACTGCCTGGATGCAAAGCGGCAGTCAAAGCAATGCGGTTTGTGGGGCGACGCCCGAAAAGCACACGCATTCCGAAGCGACGATGAAAGAATTTTCTTATTTATTTCGCTCGTTCGTCATGTGACACACGAAGGCGGTACGAATGACAGAATCAGTGAAAAGGGCACACAACGCCTTGCAGATAATAGAATTCTGCGAGAGGAATTTTTCATTTGAAGCTTTTTCTTCCTTTTTTTGATTTTGACAATATTCGGAAAGGCCATCGATTTTCCTGGGTGAATTCGACATGGAATTTGGTGAAACGAATCCGAAAAGGTACGCTCGAGTTGATTTCCGAATGTAATTCACTAATTCGCAAATAATCACATTGTCAAATGGTTAAGATCATTCCTCACGATTACATCAAGCCATAAATCATTCGTGAAACAGAGAAATTTCAAATAATCAACACATCTCGGAAGAAAGCTTTCTCATTCATTTGTACCAAATGAAAATAGATTATCTCATATTAATATTTATGGCAGACAGCACAGACTCACATATTTTATTACCGTTTATTATCTTGCCAATACGTTTTTGGTTCGAAACTGCAAAAGTTTTGTGCTTTACTTCGATCGTTTTCGGCTTGCGGTCGTTGGTACTTCGGCGAATGCCTCGAAATGCTGTCGAAACGTCCTTTTCGGTTTTTTTCAAATCACATTCGAATAATCAAGAGAATATTTCGGTTGCGTGACTTGACGATTAACTTTTCGGGCAAAAAAACTCAATGAAGCTCCGGATGCAACCTTCTTGAATCATTTTCGCTTTTTCAAACTCCGAGAGACAATGAATCTCAAAGTGTTCCGCAATAAAAAAAAAATCATTAGTCTTTGCTGTTCAAAATGGGCAAGCTGTCCGACGAATGCTAATTTATTCACGAGAAGCATCTTCAAGTAGAAGTACTTACCTTTCAAACATTTATACTTTCACTGCAGAAGTGTTCACTCCAACAGGTCTCCGTTGGAATGTTGACGCAAAGGATTATTCTTCAAAAATTAAAGCGAGAGTGATTTACTGTTTGCGGAATGCGTTTATTAGCTTGTCCGTTGGTACATCAATGGCAGCTCGTATCGCGTACAAACCTTGAGCATTTTGAGAATTTTGATTAATCTCAGATTGATCTGTGAATTTGATAGCTGAAGATATTTTCTAATCCATCCAACGTTAAAATTTCTTGTCGCATCCGACTCCATATGCACTGCCGTTGTAGTCTGTGCCTGTTTTCAAAATGGTCTCCTCGTCTGAATAAAGCAACATGTCAATGCCAGCATCCATCAATCTGGGTATGAACACTTCCACAAAACCGCATCTCAAGTGGTTCCCGTTCAGCCCGATTCTCTTCAGTTTGGGCATGCTTTCTCTGAATGGTACGGCGCAATGTTTTATCCAGTCGGACACTTCCCCGCAAAGCGTGCGCAAACGGTTGAAACTCAAGTCGTATGTTTGCAAATGGCTGAACCAAATGAACCCTGGTACGAAGCGAATCAAATTATGAGACAAATCGAGATATTCCAATCGTGGCATTCTGCTCAGCAGCTGATCCTCAACAATCTCGATTTTGTTGAAGCTGAGATTCAGCACTCGAAGACTTTTCATGTACAAGAATTTCTTCTCATCGAACGATGCCAAAGAGTTGTGCGAGAGATCCAATTGTTCCAATTTTGGTAAAAGCACTTTGGTGAACACTGACAATGATTCCATGAGATTTCTAGACAAATTTAGTTTCTTCAAATCGAAATGGGATCCCTCGAAGATGACCTGATCTATTTGGTTGTTGGAGGCGTCTAGAAATTTCGTCTGCTCAGAAACACGGCATGCCTGACTCTCAGTGTGTTGCATGATGAGTTTCTTCACGTGAATTGCTTTTGTGCTTGATTTGAAAACGTGTTTATTGTGGGAAACGTCTAAATACACCAAGCTGCTGGCATTTTTGAATTCTGAGCCGTCCAGTCGAAGTTCGTTCCTAATCAGCGAGAGGATTTGCAATTCCTCATCGAAGCATCCTGGATCCAAGGCGGTCAATTGGTTGTTATCCAATGTCAGTTTCTTGATATGGAACTTGGCATCCTTTGGGCAGCTGATCGTAGCTATTTTGTTGTTTGAAAAATCAATTTCCATCGTACGCCTATCAAATTCTCGATCTCGATTGGCGAATGGATACAAATCGACTTCAGTCAATTCATTTGAAGAGAAATTGAAAGTCGAAACGAAATCAGCGATGCTGATGCTTTCGTTTTCGAAGCCTTTCACATTCAAGTTGGACGCATCCAATGTAATTTTTGCAGACCATGCTCGACCAAAATCGGAGTAAGATACCGTTCCAAATATTCCGTTTGGTAATTTAGTTGGTTCAACTCTCCATGTCTGAGTATTGGGCGCATCATGCGGATAGCATCTCACCGACACTACGAAGAGCGCGATCCATCTGCGATTCAAAAATTCACTCAATAAACGGCGTTCGAACACCAAAGCCACAAATCAACAAACTTACATCAACTCCTGAAATGACATCTCTTCTGAAAATAAAACTGAACTTAACTCACCAAGCTTTCAAAATTGAATGATTTTGAGAAGTCTGGTTCAGTCTAATTCGCATCTGCTGATGCTGTATTATCGCATATGGCCTTAGCGATGGGATAAGGGAAAGAAATTTCTTTTAAACTCGAAAGTGATAGCGATAATCCAGAATTAGAATCGCCGTGATAACCTTCTGAGTGAGAGATTCAACACGAAAACACGAAAACATGATAATTTTGTTTTGGCAAAACAGCTGTTTTATTTTGTGAGTGTGTTCAACATGATGCAGCGTGTTATAATTAATACTCCTCGGAGCTCGAGCTTTGTTTTTCAATCGAATTCCCTTCTCCATCGAAGCAGGAAATGCCGTAGAAGTTTCCACTGAATTTCTTGCTTAGTTTGAGAACCGCATCGAGATCCTCATTGAAAATAAATTTAATATTTTTCAATTGCAATGTATAAGTGATGTCCGCGAGATACTTGCAGTTCCATTTGTTGTCATCCAACCAGATGGTAGCTAAGCTTGGAAGATATTCTCCGATCTCTTCACGTATCGAAGTCCAGTCCTCGAAGAGTTTTTTCAATTGATTGCCAGTCAAGTTCAGCTCTGTCAAACTGTACAACTTGAAAAAGGAAAGCCGATCCAGAAGATTGTATGCCAAGTTCAGGCTTTTCAAATTCGGCATTCGCGTGAAAAGTTGGCCATTCACGCTACGAATCGCGTTGTTCTGAAGATTGAGGGTCTCCAGATTTTGCATGTACAAGAAGCCTTCCTCGGCGAACGCTTTCAATGCGTTGTGTGACAAATCAAGATGTTTCAAATTCGGTAAAACTGTTGTCGTGAATGCTGTTAAATTGGCAATGCGATTATGTGACAAGTCCAACTTCTCCAGCAAGAAATGGCTGCCTTCAAAGAACACCTCGGTGATGCTATTGTTGCTGGCACGGAAGCCCACAGAAAATGAAGAAATGCGGCAAAACTTGAGACCTAATTCGCTGAGATCAATCTTCTTTACCCTGAGGGCATGCTCGAACTTGCCAACTGGCTCAGGATTGCGAGCCAACGAGAGCTCTTCCAACTGAGATTCATTCAAGAACTCCTCGCCAGTGAGTTTCAACAAATTTCCGCTTAAATCCAGATGCGTCACGATGTTTCCAAAGCGATGAGATGGAAATGAAGTCAAACGATTATCACTAAGATTGAGGTGCTTAATAGCCGGTATCTCTTCCTGTGAGAACGACACAGATGCAATCTTGTTCTTTGAAACATCGAGCACTTCTAGTACGGAGAGCTTTTTGAATTTGTTGAAGTCGAGCTCTATCAAATCATTCTTTGAAAAATTCAGGCGCTTTAATGAGGTATCTCCACCATAAAAGGCTTCTGAATCGAAATCTTCAAGATGCGTATCTGTCACATCAAGCGCAGGTATCATTCCGCTACGCAATAAATGTGGTGGCAATTTCTTCGACGAGCCCAAAGTGAATTTTAAGCTATTGTCATAATGATATTCAGATCTTCCAGCGACATAATTTGGGTCGTCTTGACCTAAAGCAAAAGCTGCCAGCAGCACCAAACCAAATGCATTCCACCTGCGGTCAAGAAGTTATTGAATTAGTGAGCTCCCGAAAATCACTGAAAACCGAAAATTTTATTGACTCACATCACGTTTTTTACGTTTTTTCTACGAGAAAACAAGCTTGCTTAAACTTCTCTGACTGAAAACTGACAACTGAATGGCATCGCAGAGAATTGATTAATTCTGGCTCACCGAAATTTGCATTATCGCATTTGACCCCTTGGCAATCATTCGATAAGAGCCGTAATTGAAAGTGATTGAGCAACGAGACACAGAATTCTCTGTAGGTGCCACTGTGTAAGCATAGATCTCGGTACGAAGCTGCGATTGCCTAAACAAATTATTTATTTTTGAAGACGAGCCGGCAAACACAGAATGCCAGCTACCCCAAAATAATTCAAAATGAAAGAGGAAATCCTTTTCTGCGAAATATCTTAGGGAAGGCTCAGGTGGATTTTATTCATTTTGTCCCGGCAATCAATGAATATTCGAGTGCCCATTTGGGCTGTTGGGTTTTCCGGTGAAAATGGATATGAGATCCTTCATAAAGCCCGGTCAGAATAGAAGAAGGCTTGTATTTTCACCTTATAATCACTCGATCACGGCAATTTTCATTGTTTCTCGGCGTCAAAGGATGCTTCGGCAGCACCAGCTACGTATCTTCGAACCCACATCAAATCGCAGACAACATATTTTCATTCAAGTAAATACCAATACAATGACACCGGTCTCTATTCGAGCGAATGAAAAATAATAATAAAACTCATAAAATGCAAAAGAGAAAAAACGAAAATGAGAAACAATAAAGAACAATCGAGTTCCGCCTATCGATTTTTCTATTCTCGCTGCTCAAATCCATGACCTTTCCTTTCGCAATTTCTTTTATTTTTTCCGGTTATTTTCTCTTTTCGGTTTTATTCATTTTATATCGTACGTTTATGGCTGTTTGCGTATTTATCGACGTTTCAGTTGAATCGTCTAAATTATACAAATCATCCACCAAACGAGCACTGGGCTGAGGGCATGTCGACGGGCATGGGCATTTCATTAAACAAGCCAAACAAACAAACCTGCTTGATTTCAACGACTATCGACCATTGATATTGATATTGATATCATTCATGCACTGCGATGTTTGTTTTGGATGGTCATGCTGACTTGTATGACTGACTGAGAACCAAAATAGGGTGCCACACGAGACGATGATGTGTAACTTCGAAATATGCCCAAACTCACACATTCTCCCGAGTTGCTCCGGTCGCAGCGAAATATTGACGGGATTCACTCATACATTCGTTCACTGACAAATCAATCAAGAAAGAAATTTCATGGATTAGACCGTTGACAGTATACTCCATTGGACGGTATCGGTACTGAAAAGAATTTCATGAATAATTGATGAATATTTCGCCGAAATATGTTCCCCAGCCAATCAAGCATCAGATGAATCGGTTGCGGGTAAAGTGAGACCTTGCCCATGCATAATTGAGGAAAAGAAATGTTCCGGTCTCAATTCATCTGACACAACCAGCTCAATCAGCTTTCAAAGGACGACCATCTATTTGACATTCATTATCAGATCATTTGGATCAAAACTAATTGTATCGCAAACAACAACACTTCCCTTCGCTCGTTACGTGGCAGTGGTCCGATGTACCAACCATGTAATATTTCGGTTAATGTCTATGCACAATCACGTACCCATTAACATATCTCCAAGGCATTTTTTCTCTCTCGTGTTTGAAACAATGGCAATTATCGACAATACGGTTACGTGCCGAACGGTTTTATGTGAATGAAGTTGAAGCGATGTTTATCAACCGAAAAAAGTACATCAGAGTGTTAGAGGCCTCTGGAGAGATACACTTTCGGAATAAACTCTGAAAAACTTAAAATTTATCAACCTTGTTGACATTCATTGTTATTGCGAATTACATAACTTTGTTTTGGGTCGAAATGGCCGTTCAACATGCGAAACAATCTGGAATAAAAAAGCAGAAGCGTCGAAAGCATTTCAATCCAAAATAAAAGCAATAATCGTAATGGACCTCAGTGGTGCTCAGCTGCTGCTAGTTGTTTACCCTCAGAGAGTTGCCCAGCTGTGATTGTGACACAGAGACATCGTAACCTGCAATCCACCACATGACATTCCATCCGACAATCATTAAAACTCAAACAGCATTCTGTATTCTCGTTTGCCGTCAACTGGTGGTGCCTCTAATAAAGCGGAATAACCATCATGAATGATTATTGTCCGGATTTCGTAAAGCGGATGAAAAATGTAAACAAGTACGGAAAAGCGAACGATTCTTTTGCTTTGAGACATATCTGATGAGATATCGCTTCCGACACCGCCCGAATGTCAAGCGATAGGGAAACGAAAATGAAACAAAAAAAAACATACCGAAATTGTTCTTACAAATGGTTTATTGCGAATGTAAACGTGAATGCGAACGTAAATATCACAAAATGCTCAGCCAAAGCTGATGTCACCTCGTGCATGACACATGGAATCCAGTCGGGTCGATTTGTGGCCGGATGATGTTCAGAATGTTTCTCTTTCATGTCGCGACTTGAATTGCATCTTGAATCAGTCAACTTCTTTTCCTGAATCATCCTTTCAGCTCCTTTGCTTCGATGCTTGTTTGCTCTTCTGTTTGTCATAAATTTTTCTGAAATACATCACGTAAAACGTGACAAAAACATATTTCACGCTTTTCCCCATTCAGTTTTGCTTTATTCTAAACTTTAAGTTATATTTTACTGTGTCCTTTATGACGACAATAACGACAATGACGACAATCATGGCGACGAGGTCGAATAGAATATCATTTGGTGTTTTAGTTAGGCGTCGATGTTGCCGTCAACATTGTTTGTGTGGAAAATGGAAAATGGAAAATAATAGACAAAAGAAAATATTATCGGGTTCAACGAATGGAATGACATTGTTTACGGAGAATGGTGTTACGTTAGCTATTCAATTTCGTGTCTCTTCGCAACGTTAGTTTGTTGGGCGTTGGTTGTTTTGTGTGATTGTGTTTGTTTCCATGAGCTTGGCCTTACCTTGTGTTCAACGTGGAAAACTGACAAACTTTTAGAAAAAAAATAAAATAAATTATCTACAATATTCTGTACGAGTTTTTCAAAACGCCATTTGGGCATCGTTCACCTTGGCAACAAGCCTAATGAATCATTTTTATCCCTTAGAGGGCAATTAGAATGCATTGAACCGTAATCATCATCTTGAGTTCTTGTAAAGACCGGTCCGAGTGATGTTCCTCAGAAGCTCATACGATTCACCTACAATCGAAACATATTGTTAAATTGCATGCGACTGCGGCGCAATGCGGTAAATCGTTAATTTGTGTGTCTCGCAAGCAACAAATTGATAAGAACGAAGCCCCGATTTGTTACTTCGGATAAATCGAAAAGTGGCTGGTTCATCATCAAACCGAAAAACTCGATGAGTTAGGCGAGCATTTTGCGCCGTCTAGACATCAGAATGAATTTGCTTGTGGTTGCGTTGCGGTGCCTACTGATGTGAAAAACGGGGCGACCGAATGAAAATTCCATCATGGATTTTTTGCCCATCGATCGTTCGCAACATTCTCCTGAGAAGCAACAACAAATCCAGTCGCCGATAAACACTTCAAATCGAAACTCGAGTACACCATTTTGTTGATATTTCACTTAGCTCAACGCAACACTCAATTCAATTATTTCATTTCATTAAATTTTGTTGTGAAATCCCTTCGGCGATAAATTCAAAATTACAAATTGCATGCGCATTCCAAACAATGTGAAAACTGATATTTGAAGAAATTTATTCAATTACCCGGCCATTACATTGATTCGAGGAATCAACCAGCATTTCCACTAAAGGCAACGGATGCGATTTACTTTGGTGAAATTGTGTGCTCGCAATATTATCCAGGGGATGTTCGTGCAACTGAAAACCACTTACGTTGTTTTGACGATCGCCCCAAATTGATTTCGATTGTTTCGAATGCATTTGACGAAACGTAATGTCGTCGTTTCCGGTCATTTTCGATGGAGAGACGAGAACAGAAAGGAAACATCGGGGAGAGGGAAGGGAGGGAGATGGTGTTTTAATGAAATCCATTTGGCAAACGAAAAATAAATGACATGCTTTCGTCTCTTCGCAATCACGACGTGAATGAGTTTCGAAATATTTTGGGTGGAAAGACGAGACAAAGATTAATTGCTCCATTTGACTGGTGGACGGGAAACAAGGCAGATCCGGATGGGATTTTCGTATCGAATATTTTTAGCGCTGCAGTGTCCTGTTTCATCAAATTGCCATCGCTGCTGGGTGCTTTCCATTTCTCAAAGCTCATTCTCGGGCAATTCATGCTGTTGTTTTCGACAATTTGGCGAACCCGTTAGCCGCCTGGTATGGAACCGGAAAACTGGTCAACCAGTCTAACTAGCATTCGCCTTCAATCTCCTAATTAAATAATAACACTCAGTTTGTTGAAATATGAAAACTGTTTTCTATTTAATTAAGTTTCTGTGTTTTCCGCCCCTTCGACGCAGCTCAAATAGTCCCCCCCCCCCCTACCCCCCAGCAAATGGTCGATTTCAATGAGTTGAGCGAATAAATTCATTAAAAATCAACAATCGTAAGAACCATCCAGACTGAGGATAATGAGCTCACCTGTCCGATCTGCTGGGCTTGACCTTTCTGGTTGGTTATCGCAAAAGGGCACAATGTTGCTCATGGAATGGTCGAATTTCAAACATTCGAAACGGCTGCAGTTGGAATGGGTCGTCAGTTGGCGGCGGTAATAAATATGGCCCACCTCATTGGATTCCCACCAAAAACTAACAACAATTTTCCGTAATTTCCATTTCGCTTCATTCCATTGGAAATGCTCGAATTTCACGTTGCCATCGGTCAAATTGCAATGTAATGCTTTCAGAGGCCAATGGGATGATGAAAATTTTGTTATGCAATTACAATGATGATAAATCAACGGTGAAAATGCTGGCCTGCAACAAAACATTACGGAGCGACGGATGCTGTTTGTTGTTTCATTTATTTACGTAGCTCTCAAAATGAAATTCTAGCTGAAATGTGACCTTTAACAATTCGAATCGCATCGTCATTTCTGCCCCTTTCTCCCTGCTCCGCTACCGCTGCCACTCCCGCCATCGATAATCGTCAAAGTGACGCATGCATTAGGAAATTGCATACTGCGGACACACGAAATTCTCCCGAGGCTTCGAAAATGGACGAACGACAGTTGACGATAATCGTTATCCTTGGGTTAATTGATGTTTCATTACGCACATTGTAATCCACTTAAGGTAATTTGCATACAATTAATTGAAAATGCAACTACGCGATCAGAAGACTTAATCAGTAAATTGCAACCACTTGCGTTTGTTTGAGAATGTCAATGAGACGTTGCTGAGGCCATCGCGTAGAATACTCGCTTGGTTTCGCACTGTTCTATTCTGCTCGCGGTTTAGGCAATTTGCATATCCCCATTTCCATATTGAGCCTTTCAGCTAGCCAAGTCAATACATTTCCTCGAGGAAACATCCAATATTCACATATTCACCCATTTTTATTTTGTCATTACCTTTCAAGTGCCGCTCTTTCTCTCTCTCTCTCCTCTGTCTCTCTTTCTATCTCTTTCTATCTCTTTCTCACTGTTTTGCATTATTGAGTTTCCACAATTTGCATATTTCAATTCAGGATTTTCATGTGATTTGATGTGGTTGCATTTCATTTCGACGCCTGAGTGGAAGCGAAGCACACCCAAAGGGAGCATGCGGTAATGGACGAGAGACACGGCAAGAAGCAAAATGTCTCGCAGATCTTTTTTTCTGTTTCTGATAAGTGTCTGTGATGGGAAGAGATGAGCCAGAAGAAATTGTCTCTAGCATTGACAGTTGATTCGAAACCAAAGCCAAATCCAAGAAAAAGGGATCAACATCTTAAAATCTCTCAGCGGAAAATAAAAACGAAGAAGAAGAAGAGGAAGAATTGATGAGAAAGCATTTTTCAAAGAATTCTAGACAATTCAATTGATAAAGTTCTCCGTCTGTCTGAATTTTCGAAATCGGTGATGGGAAAATGATAGAAATCAGAAAAGGTTTTACATTGTTTTGTCGTGAGCATTTCTGTGTTCGGCGAGCACATGACTTGCAAGCCATCTTATGACATGTCTGACTAAGTGGCAGAAATATCGTGTGGGCAAAGTGCTACACGATTGATTTTTTATTTTCAGCTCACAGACGGCAAACTGAAAAACAACTCAAGAGCGAAAAAATTGTTTTTCAAATTGAGGCTTGTTCCAGGCCGAGACACACACGAGACAATTCCCCTCTAATGGTTTTCTGATGAAAATAACAGATTCAGATAATCACAAAAAACATCGTTTTGGTAAATATAGGATGGAAATTCACATGTGTGGACTCCACGCTGTGGAGTAAAATGGTACGATTGCCGACGGAAAAGAAGAAAAAAATGTGTCTCGTTTCGTCCTCGCATCAACCAAATCGGTAAACAAACATCAACGCAATCGATTCATGAAAAATTCATCGACGGAAAAAACGGAGAAGTCATCGGCATCATCAATATTCATCGCAAATGAATATTTATCTTTGAATAAAGATGCTCTGCCGAGTTATACGTTTGTTTGTTTTGTTCATGATGTTTGCAAATCGACGAACGTAAACAAAATAGCAGCTTTGAGACGACCCGGTGGGTTCATTGCAATCGATATTGAGCACATTGTTGTCACGACATTCCGTTCACTTTTTTTTGTGTTTGCCATCTCGATCGTATCGCGTGCTTGGGTTAAAGCATGCCGACTCATTGCTCCTTCGCGAAGGAGGCTGGTTGCGTGTAAAGAATATCAAAGTTTTTATTTCCTTCTTTGTTGTGCCGCCATGTTCCAAATAGGCCTTTTTTGTTCATATTTTAAAATAAACATCTTGTTTACGCATTCGCACGACAATCGATGGATACACAACGTACTCTGGCTTTGTTGATGGTTCCATTGAATGCACTCATATGTTCAGTGGGAGGAAAAGAAAACGCGGGGGAAATGGAAGATGCTTCGCAACAATTTCATTCACATTTAACTCAAACGGGGAAAACGCAAGCCGTTTCAGACGAGCCGGGGTCCACACAAACTCATATCGTTTCGAATCATAGTTGAAATCGAAGAGGAGAAAGCTAATCTCTCGGAATTGTGTGACATTCAAACACTCACTAAAATTGACGGCGATCAAGTGTCGTTCTAATCGGACTTTTGTAATTTTATGGAAAATTTCACTAATTCGCTCTGATGGACGTAACTGGACGAAAAACGAGAGAAATTCCATTAAGAATTTCCATTAGAATTTCAGTCAGATTAAGGAGAGACGAGAGGTTTCTTTGGAAAGATTATGCGAGCATATAAGCGTCATGCGGGTTTTCTTTCGATAGAATCCGCTCTGAACTGAAAAGTGAAACGAAATGAGTAATGCTGTGCGAAGCTTAGCTTAGATTTGATACGTCTCGTCCGCAAAGCCAGACTGACGCTTAGGAGCCAATGCGAGATATAAATTGAATAAAATGTGATGTCATTAAAGTCGTGAGCACAACTTGAGCAAACTACTGGAATATCAACGATACGGTTTTCTAATTAGAAGTAAAGCTGTCGCATAATTAACTCTGTTCGGATGATAAAATAAGCATGAATTTCATATCGTTGTGGACCTTTAAATAACTACTTTGATCCATTCTATTTCCATTCCCCATTTTCTGCATTAATGCTCGTTCGACGAAGCAGCGGTACAATGAAAATTGTTGTCGGAGGAAGGAAGGATGTCAGCTCGAGTCAATGGAGAATTGCATCGAGAGTTCATTATTTCTCTTCTTTTTTTTTGAAATTATGTAATGACATGGCTCGGTCGTTTCTCTTTGGCAACCGTTGCCACCGTTAATATTTGCATTCAGTTTAAAAGTCACTCTCAAACGCACACACTCTCACAAAATCCTCCACTGATTCATCAGCAGCCACCCAAATAAGAAATAATTAAAACTCCAATCTTCTTCGTCCTGGCACAGCGTCATCTTGTCTTCATCCATTTCGGTCGCCGTTCAATGGCAAACGAAATTATCATAGATCACATTTTAATCTCGATTTCAATTAAAAACTAGAGGAAATCTATAAATTGAAAAGCACTTCTTGAAAATGAATCGAAAATAATTCCAAACCGGTCGACGTCAGTTCACCGCAAATCATGTGTCATCGCCATTGTCTTGCGGTTGTGCTATTTCCCATTCGAATGGGATTTCATAATCGTTTCAATGGATTTCATGTGCAAAGCGATTACTGGTGGATTAGTTTGTTGAGAGGATGATCGTCCATCGAGGATATTTGGGTCGATAAACACGATGCCGCTCATCAAAAGACCGTGTTAACGCTCAAGTTGATTTGAAAGGAATTCCTCACAATCAACTCGTATCGCGGATGGAATGGAATGGAAAAAGCGGCTATCACCGCGGCAGTGCAAAACAAGAGAAACCCTCTCGTCTGCATTTTGCGATCAAAAAAGCATTTTTGAAGCAGCCGTTGCGATAGAGTACCGTTGAATTTCATTCAAACTTTAATGAATATCTGAATATCGTTGCCTCAGTGCGATGTGACTGCAAAGCTGGTCTGCAGTGGATTCTCGTTTGTGGATTGCTTTTTTTTTCTTTCCCTCTGTCAACAATTCACAGTGGCGCAAAACCAACCGGGGCATTGCAAATGCAACATTAACCGTATCTTTTTATCATCAACCGCGGTACCATGCATTTAAATGACTTCATTTTTGCATCTGGTCGAGCTTGGGAAATTCCATTTTGTTGGAAATTGTCGCCCCAAAAAAGGTTCACCAAATGAAATTGGAGGTGTTTTTGCATAAATTCTTAAAAAAAATGCATTTTTATTCTGCAATTTTCCATTTCGATCGTACATTTGGTCGTTTCCAACACATTTCCCCCATTGGTACTGGAACGATTGACAAGGGCATTGAGCATCGCGTCGGCAAATGGTTGTTCGGGCAACGGACTATCCAATCGTAATTTCCCAATAAATATTCGATAAAATTTTAATGAATTTGTTTTTTCCACGATTTCCTCTTTTGTCATTTTTGATATATAATTTTTAACGAATTCCTCCCTTTTTCTCATTGCAGTTGCGAGTTCACCGGAAAATAAATCAGCCAAAGATAACACCGTAGTTTATAGCGAACGGTCAGAGAGTCATCGATCGAAATCGACCAGTCCAACTGAATCGGAACTGGAAAGTCAGCACAGTTCAAACGGCCAAGTTTCAAGTAAGAATCCGATTACATTAAATCATTCGTCAGTGCTTGAGATTTATCGATTGAGCATTTGTGTCAAATTTCTTCTCAACGTTGGGCCATGAGATGACCTTTGGTCGCTAATTCGCTGCAAGATCAAATGACTAGATTGTCCCCAATGACCTTTCATTTATATTTGCTGGAGACATTCGTTTGACGAGCGAGCACATGTGGCTCGTATTTCCTTGTCATCAATCCAACGGATGACCCAGTTCTTGGAAAGTGTTTTCCGAAATCGTCATCGAATCTAGCTAATTCTTCATTGGCAGCATCGTTTAGCAGCTAATTTCCCAACGCGTCAAAGACGACGATTCATTGAGGGAATTTTCTCCAAGTCTCCCCACCGCAATGTATCTTCTCGCAAATCACACATGCAAATACACATCGAGGTGAAAATTAATCTAAATTATGTCATTAACATGGGATGGATTGGCTTCTGGAGTATTTGTCTGTTGTCTGATTCGCCTTTGCCATAGTACATGCGTTGAATTATACGCTCGAGTCGGTGTATTCCAAATAAATATCATTTGCCATCTGATAAGAATGTTCGAAGGCAACATCAAAGCAATAACGACTAATTAAATAGTAACAGTCAGACATCTTGCACGCATTCTGGATCACCAGAATCTGATGTGATTGCACTTATGCTCGGATAATTAACGAACAGCTTCGTTGTACCCATCCATTCGATGCTTGGCGGTTTTGCTGTGTAGTAGAGCGACGTTTCACGCTAATGAGCAAGCGCTTCGTTATATTTCGATATCGTGCTCGAAAAGAACTTTGCATCATTTTTATTTTTTATTGCAGAACCTGGCGCTCTGACAATAGTTCGCCGATCGAATAGCAAAAAAGGAATCTATTCAGGACAAGTGTCGGAT
>JANSTV010141256.1:0-17133 GCA_027564135.1 Lestremia cinerea
TATGATTTCATTTCGTTGACTTTCGCAGTGCGACAGTGACATCTCTGCCATCGTTTCGAAATGGGGTGGAACAATCGATAGCAGTGTCGACGACGACACCTCATGCAATGCGATGCGGAAGTGGGTTCGTTTCGGATCATTCGCACGAACAACGATGCTGACGCTGCGCTTGTCCTGGTCATAACACTCACGACCGAATTATCGAATGGCATTGTTCGACTTGATTAAAATTTAACACATTTATTTGACGCTCTCGAGGCGATCAGCATGCTCGTCGGCGACGGGAGGAGGGCGACCATTAGAAATTCTAAATTGCGGTCATTGTGACAATCCATTCAGAGTGATGAGTGATTTTCGTGCGGTGCTCATCGAGAACAATCAGCCGTTGGGGTGGCGATATCATCGCTCGTTGTCCTCGGGTGTTAATAACGATTCCGTTTACTTCGATGCAATGAAGAGATACGGCTGCTGAAGCAGATGACCCACTCAGACGGGATGGTATGGCTCACTTCAGACTGCATTCGAAACCACGTTCAGAGTCGTTAACGCGTCGACAGACAATGCAACGAACGTCGATTTCTGAATTGAGCTGCACATGCTATGGTTGCGACGGCGTTTGCAAACGTCAAAATCTCCGATGTTCAAACAAAATAAAGAGAATGAAAATCCACCAAATTCTCGACGTCGGTGACGACGAGTTTTGAATAATTCGCACACGAGGCAATCAGCAATGTTTGCCCATTGCAGCCGCAGAGCAAACTCATTCTTCTTCGTTTTTTTGCAATGAAATTCCTCCGCAAATGAGAAGCCACCCGACAGCCGACCACTAAACGACAATCTGCTGAGAATTTCAAATCACCGCCAGTTGCGAGACTTAAACAAGCGTTGCCTTGTTCGTCGATGCGAGGCAATTTAAATTCTCCGCAAAAATCCCATTCCGTCTAATTGACACGTTGATTCTGGCCGATAACCGTTTGACTGGCATTCTGCTGGCACGATGCCCATTTGAATAATTCCAAATCGAATTAAAGCAATCAGGAAGGCGAGCTGAGTAGCCGTATCGATTTTTCGTCACCTCCAGTCGAGAGCCACCGAACGGAGACCGAGTAAATTGGACCAGTCGACAGCAACGAAATATCCTCATCGATTGGTGTTCTCTCCGAATTGCAGAGGACAAGGAAACAATATGGCTCATCCCAAGGCGACAACTCCCTCCAAAACGCACCTGCATGAAATATCGACAATCGTTTGTTTCGCCAACCTTCGAGAATTGATTTGCTGTCCAGATAGCTTGCCATCCCAAACGACACGTCACAACAATGTCTTGAGCAACAAACATCAACAACCATCGCATGTACCGAACGCTGTGTGGTCGCCTCTTGGAATTCACTGAAGTACATTCGCCAAACAATGGAATCGAACAGACCAATATTTTGGTCGAAAAATTCATAAATTATGATTTTACGAGTCGTCCGTTCAGTTTTTCCCTCTCTTTCTCTTTTTCTGTCCGTTTTCTCTGAGTCACACCTTGGCGCACGACGACGACGACGACGATGCCATTGTAATAACGATGTCAATAAATTCATCATAGCTGCCAAGCATCGAACCCGTTTCCACGTCGATTGTCGAGTGTGTTCGCGGCTCCTGTTGGTTGGGGCACATCGATCGACAAAAGCACCGTGCCGCTTCAGTCTCATTCTTCCGGAACTCTTCGTGGCATTTCTCGTTTGCGGTGAATAATTGAGTTGAGTTCGAAAATCTCATAAATTCTCCGATTGGAACGCAGAGAAAGAGAGAGAAAATCACTTTTTTGTTTGCTTGGCGTTTGATGGCAGTCAAACGGATGAAGAAAGAGGTGAGGTTGATTCCGGTGGGATGCGGACGGGTTTCAGACCTTTCGGTGGAACTCATGTCCAGAACGAATCGCGTCTGCCGTCCGAGAACCGCCCAAGATGTTTTTTCTTCAAACCAGCTCCTTTTCAGGCAAATGCAAAAATCCTCGATGACAAATGAGCCGTCGCATTCGCAAACCCTTCAGCAAACCGATCAAATGACCCCAATTCGCCATTCCGTCACAGCCATATGGCAGCCGATTTAAAGCGATTTCTCAACGTAATTTCTCACATTTCTTTCTTTCGTAGGAACAAATAACAGCATTTCGTAAACCATTTTTTGCCATTCAAATGCCTAATTGGGTTATTAATATTATCCAGAATGTCATGATTATTGTGATTGTTGGGATGATTATTCGACATGAACATTACCATTCAGCAACATGACTGCATGAGCTGAACTTTTCGGGAAAATATGTTGCCGGATTCTGTCTCCCAAACGGACGCAGGCACACACTCGCACACACTCGCACACAAACACACACACACAGATCGATGCGACTCGACTCACATATGGCATCGGCGAAACATCATAAAAACCACAAAGCAATATGTTTTAATATGAGAGAGCACGTACATGTCTGGCCTAAGGCAAAGCTCGCCCATAATCCATGGCATTCACTTCATCATCTCATCCAGTGGTGTACCGTCTGCGATGCGACTCCGCCATTGAGTCGGTGTCTCCGTCTACGACGACTCCAAAGCATGCAGTATCGCTCGAATGCGAACCATAACAATATCTTAATTTATACAATAAATGTAAGTATCTTTGCTTTGGTATCTGTGACGGGTTGTTTGGCTTTGGTGAGCAACCCCCCGAAGACCACTTGAACTCGATTCGCATGTGCTTGTCGCAAAACTTGGAGTTGGTCTATTCGTTTGCATGTCGTGTTCTCGCCGAACGATGAAACAAATAAACACACCATTGCCATTCCGAACATGCCAAACACTCTTGGAATTCGGTCGCTCGCACAGTCGACTGAATCATATGTCATCTCAATAATAAATACGGCTTTGCGTATGTGAATGGATCCCACCTTTGCTGGGGTTCCAGCAAACGGAGACTGGTCTTACTTTCGTCGAATTCTTGTCGAAGCAACTCTACTCAAAAGCAGCTCTTCAGCGATGCGACACCGCCTGGTTGGGAGTCGTCAGTCGCATGGAGGAGCTGGCTTTGTTATGCAAATGGAATTCACTTTCGTTCTCGGCAAGTGGTTTTATTAGGAAATCATTTTCGGAGAGAATGTGAGTCCCGCTGCGAGATCGACTGTGGGGCTGGTGGCGAAAAACAATTATCGTTTGTCAGATGCGACCGGGTGGGTCATTTGTGAAATGACTTGCATTCAACTTGATTGCGAGCCAACTCCGTTTGAATGACTTAATTGTGAAGACTCGTTTTCGATGTCTTGAATTCCTCATGAATATTCTCGAGCTGGAGTCGTCTGAGAGCCTGCTTTAATCTTTCAATGCAATAAATTTGTCCAATTGCTATGAGAATGGTCGGCAAGAGCCGGCAATACATTCGAAGTGACATTTCAGCAAAGCTTCCGAGATCAAGCGGCCGATTTGAATTTCTTTGACAAAATATTTTTAATTAAATTCCTCTTGACTATTGGCTTGACGTTTCAAAATGGTCTGGCTCGATTCCATGAATCGATCTATTCCACATTAGCATGCTTGCCAAGGACGAGTCAATCACTTTTCGGCTCATTCCCAATCGCAATCCCCATCAAATCGACATCAGCCAAAAGTTCATAAAAATTCAGAATGATTGACAGTCGAAGACGACGAAGCCGAAGAGACAATACACCAATTGTCCATTCTCGCCAAATCATCAATTTCAATTTTCGACAAAGTGCTTTTGCGACGACCTCCAAGTGACCTTTCAACCGTCATCATTCTTCGAGAAGCCATTTCGTCGTTTAATTTATTAATTCGAGCGAATTGCTTGAACTTTTCCGAAACGATATTGGTTTGGCGAGCATTGCAGTGGTCGGTGCGGCGGTAATGGGCGCCAAGTTCAATTTGCAGAAAGGTGCAAGTTAAACGCCAGTCAAACGGAAAGCCATCATCGACCAATTTTCCGACGTAATTCACCCGAGTCATGCACTGGTGTTGGACGGGAGGACGCTTTCACATAATTTTCCATTTGCGAGGCAATCTAATCATCTTCACCGATGCCATTAACGAAGTGACCGTTGATTTTTGTGTCGTGCATCGAGGAGGCCACGATTTGAGGAGAAACGAAAGTAGATTCAGAAAGCAATGGCCACACCGAGCGAAAGCAAGCGAAGCGGGTCTCTTGAGACGATATTTGATCCACCTGTTCGAAGACACAGATCGAATGAGATTGTTCTTCAGAACACGATTTTGATGCTTGGATCGGAATCGGACGGGTCTGACGTTGAGAGTTTCGTGAATGCGTCCGGGAGCTTCAAAATGGCGAACAGGGTACAACCGATCATCCTGGTGTCATCCTCACGTACTATCAAATCCGGCAAGAAAAATGTCTCGAAAAAGAAAACAAGCCGATCTGAAAAGTCTGCTAGGAAGAAGAGGCTGCCGATATCATCCTCACCAAAAGAATCAAAATCAAAAGTTCGAGAAGCAACAAAAGAAACTGCATCTGACGCACCGCGAATTTTCGAATCCAAGAAGAGAAGTCGGACTGTGACCGTTGAACAACCACAAACCCCGAAGAAAAATCGAAAGTCTTCTCAGAAGATCCTCCAACGTCGACCCACTCCAATGAAACCACCTCGAAGGTCTCCCAGGATTGCGGCGATGCCAAGAGAATAGACTTTCCACTCGAACGTTTGTAATTTAAAGAATAAGAAGATTCGAAGATCAATCCAAATTTTATTCAATTCTTCATGGAAGACCGAATCCAATTTGTGAAAGCCGATACGCGAACGTAGACACCCGGATAGTGAGGCTGAGCACAGCCCATTCCCCACGAAACGACACCAATCTGAATGCCAGCCTGGACCAAAGGACCTCCAGAGTCACCATTGCAGCTGTCGCGACCCCCTTCGGGAAAGCCAGCACAAAGCAATGTGTCGCGAACGGTGCCTTTGTAAGCGATGTTGCACTGACGATTGTTCACAATGGGCTTGGCCACCCATTGCAGGATAATGGGCCGGGACTCCATGTTCCCCTCTTCCTGAAGGCCCCAGCCACTGACCACGGCCATTGTTCCGTGCCCAACGCTAGCTCCTTGGACAGGCAATGGAATTGGGCGAATTGAGACCCCGTTGAGTGGCAGTACGCTGGTGAACCACAAAACAGCGAGATCTTCGTCTCCTTGGTGGTTAAGCCAACGAGTCAGATTCGTCACGAAACCCTCACCGAATGCATCTCCATCCCGTCTGACTGAACCAGTCAAAATGCTGTAGTCTTCCAGTCTATCGGATAACCAGCTGAAAAATGTCATTCAATTGTCAGTTTCTGCTTGATCGGTGCTCGTCCATTCAACTAACCAGTGAGCTGCAGTCAGACCACTTTTTGCTGATAAGATTGAACCGCCGCATCGATGATTTCCCTCAATTCGCACGCTTAATTGCCATCCAATCTGTCCAATGCGAGCATCTTCACCTCCAATGATCCGCCCATCCAGCTTTGGATCCCATTTTGAAGGGCTCCAGCTGTGCCTTTGAAGGCTTGATTCCACCGATCGGGCTAGAACTGATTGCTTTTCTCATCTTAAAACTTGCACTCTTTTCTTATTGACACTCGCGAAGTTGGAGTCATTACCTTGGGCACAGATCGCCAACACCACCAATACCATGAATTCCAGGTGTTTCATCTTTGACCAAGTACGCTAAACTGACGGAATCGTGACACGTTTCTCGGTTTTTATTCAAATCTTTCGAACACCGATAACTTGATATCTAAGCTCAATCAGTCACATGCTTATCAAGAGCATTGCTCGAATGACTTGAATTGATCTCCAAATCAGCCGGCTGAGTGAAACGGTATGTCAAAGTTTCAGCACTTTGAAGTTATCAAAATACTCAGAAAAGTTGGAAGGGAAGCGTCAATTTGAAAGCAGCGCAGAATTCATGGAAACAAAACCATAGACAGAACGCCACAGAGAGTGAGTAGGTTCCTCACAGATGGGGCTCAGGCAGTTAGCTCCCAAGATCCTCACCGATGATCAACGCCATCTGCGAGAACAAAATTGAAACTCAATCAGAATTGTTTTTCGTCATTTTTCTCCACACAAAAGAATGACTTTCAATCAGGCGATATGAATATTTTATTACATTGAATTGACTAATTAAGGCGCAATAAGTGATTGTCATTTTGCCACGACACCGACAGTATCGGCAAAGCAAGGCACCCGCCCAGACAAAGTAAACATCGCCACTACAGCACTGCACTGCACAGCGTCTCGCCGCAATGGGAACATAACAATTACGCGTCGCTACGCGACCCATTCGTGAATTGCTTGCAACGAGGAGGGGACCAAATGTCAAACCGAGTCATATTACATCGCCGCCGGTTAATGCTGTAAGTCATTGTACATGCTACCATCGCATCGAGCGAACGCCGTGCGTTGTTTCAAAGGAAGCGTTATTCGAAATAGCTACCGAAAGCGAGCAAAGTCGATCGACTCATCGATTCGATCGTGTCAGCACTGTTGTTTGATTTCTACGTCGACGAGACATTGAAGTTTTGTTTCATTTGTTCGCCGGAATCGCTGACATTGAATTTGTGATAAGAGCTGTTTGGTCTGTGTTGTTAAGCGGAACGCGCGTTTATAATTCGGAGCATTTCTCAAACGTTCGATTGACGGCAAACATTCGAAAAATGTTGGAGGAAATTTTTTCGAGTGTATTCAGTGTGGAATTCTTGACAGTGGTGCTGGTGCTAATCGGACTATATGCCCTATTGTGGTGGGCCATCGACAACTTCAAATCTCTTGTGCAGATTGCGACGGCAGTGTTACGGCCGCTCTTTCAACCACAAGATGATTTGCCGCTGAAAGAGAAATTCGGAACGTGGGCCGGTGAGTACTGACTGGTTGCAATCGCGTTGCAGGTGTTCCCGTTATTCGCTGATCATCGCATCGATGCGCTCACATCGGGCACTATTTGAATCGTGTTTTGAGCGAAAGTAGGAGGTATCAAAGTAGATCAGCTGTTTGTCGAATCGGCAGGCGGGAAGAGTACTACGAAGGCAACTTCTAAGCCGAGGAAAAAGTGGTTCATCGCGGAACTCTTGGTAATTTTCCATTCTCGATTCGGTTCCGATCCAATGAAGCCCGGTCATTGACAAGTCATTAGCGAATCTGCTCGTGTTACGCAAAGGCTGTGACGCGTCAAGGCGCTTCATTGTCTTCTCGTCAACTTGCGTGTGTCGAATAGCATTCAATGTCGCCAGAAGGAGAAAAACTGATTCAAAATCGTACCGTTCAAATGGAAATGTTGAGCCATCAAAATGCAAAATGCGAGGCGCTAATTAAAGCGAAGACGAATATAATCCTCGCAATCAATTTGTCAAATAGATGCTAACCGGTTCGCAACAAAATCATTCCTAGAATGCCTTTGCAAACAATGTCGAATCTCTTTGCATCGTCATCGACCTTCCGATCGAATTTTCCACTGGAAACGAGGTCGAATTCGCGTCGGAAATCGATTCGTTTGAGAAATGCACATTCGATTCCGAATGACTGAAACAATTTTTGGCTCCGAAAATAGCGATTCAACGGGCAATTTCATGCGCTGGCGACGAACGTGTTGCTCAACGATTTTCACAAAAATTCAACTCGAATAACGAACCGAATAAACGTGATGAATGGAGTTGAGTCAATGGAGTGCGATGAGGCGATGCGATCTGAAGCCGGTGCGCAATCACATGTTATTTTTTTTTATGTGAAATGGTCGTGCTTTGCTAGCGAACATGCTGCTCTGTGCGCATATCCGTTATGGTATTTACATAATCTGACGAATGTCGCTCAAGGTAACGCCATCCATTCGACTGCCGATTTCTGGTTTGCTCTGCGCACCGACTTGAGTTCTGGTCAAAATTCGACCCGTTGGGGTCGCTGCTGGGTTCACCTCCGCCACCCAAACACCCGTCAATTCACCAAAAAGTGAAACCTGTCAAATCTCTCAATCGCCCATTGTTGACTTTCGTTTCGGCGGACAATTAGCGAAACGTTACCGAAACACCGAAAAACAAAGCAACAATTTTCCGAAACACCAGCAAATTTGCTGGAACAAAAGCGCCGCTCATGAAATTATGCAAATGAATTTTTCGAAAAGCGACCGTTTGAACAGAACCAAAGAAAAAACGTGGAAGGAAGGAAGTTGCCCAATCGAAGCTTTGCGAATCGTTCAATGAAAAATTAAAAAAAAAAAAATTGATTTTTTCCGCGAACCATCGAAAAGCCGTCATCGAATTGTTGAATTGCAATCGATCGAATTCTGAAAGTTGTTTGACTGGCGACCTCAATTGAAAGCGAGAATAACCAAAGTCGTCATGAAAACTGCAGTCGGTTCGATGCATCTGCGGCTGAAATGCAGCGCACCGGTACCGAGCACCAGTCACGAATTCCAAACGGCTGCACCGTCGCAATCATTTATTCATGATTGTTCGCTCGCGTTAGAACAACCGGCGTCATTTCCCAGGTTTTATTGCTGTTGCGAGACGGCCGGTGAGAAAACTGTGGCCGTTTTGATTAATAAACCGGCCAATTTAATCGCGTTCGCCAGTCGAGAATGATATCGCAGGCGCTGGGTCTTGCACAAGACCTGCCAACTCCGAACAATACACCCGAAAAGTGGAAATGGCGGTAGACTCAGTCCACTTTGGCTACGAAACACCTAACAGCCGCGGTGTGACACTGACCTCCGACCCGACACCGTCTTTCGCCACACTCAACGTGCCTCCCTCCCATCGATCATTCAGCATCGCGATCGCGTATGTCACAATTCGACAAACAGGTTTCCATTCAGAAAATTCATCTCCAGATGGTTTCAACCTCGCGTCCAATTGAAACGACAAACGAATGAAATCGAAATTGAATTGGTGAAGACGAAGCCGACTCGATTCTCAACTTGCGGCCAAAGTGTACTCGAACGTGCGGTGCAAAAAAACACGTTTCGTTGCGAAAGATTTTCATGAAATAAATAGACATTTATCGACTGCTATTCATTAGCGACCCACCGTGTCGTGTCGTGCCGTGGCTTTTTCGTGTCGTGCAGCACCACAAACAGCGCCATTTTACAAACTTGGTCATCGGTTTGCGTTTACTAACGCACATGTGCCGTGAATAGCCACACTCGAATTGGCTGGAACAAAACAATCTGACGGTGTTGCTCCAGCCAGACGGCGGTTCTTGTTGTTGTCTTTAAGTTCATTTAACTTCTCGCAAACAAAACACAACACAACTGGTTGTTACGCAATCTGCGCATTATGGCGATTTTGAATGCAGCGTTGAATAAACTCGACGTTTTTTTCTGGTCATTCAGATCTGCGTTTGATTCATTGCGAGCTCCACGACCTTGATCGAAAAACTGGATTATGAAAATCGGTGCATTGTGCTGGGCTCGACGCGCGCGCAAGTTGTTTGGTTCAGTTTCGGATAATTTGATTGACGGTGTGGGTTTCGCTTAGAATTATTGCGAAGTTTTTCGATGCAATACGCTCGGTGACGAATGCTCAGTGACGAATGGGGAAAATGGAAAATGACAATTGTTTCGTCGAAAGTTTCGAAAGTGGGCGGATTTGAGGACGGTTTCGATTCGATTTGGGAGGGCGCAACGAATGACAAACCGTCAGCACGTTCCGCTTAACTATCCGATCGCATGTTCGCGAGCTAACATTCCTAAATCGATTGGCGACCAACAACACGCAATTCTAATCGCTAAAAATTAACCGTTTAGCCAAATCGCCGGTGTGCGAATACGGTCATTGACGCAGCCGATGCAAACTACCGAAAGTGCATTCAACGCAAAGTGCTCATTCCCACCGCTCAGCTGACCGTGGAATTCCTTTTATTTCAGTGGTGACCGGATCGACAGATGGCATCGGGCGTGAGTATTCCAAGGAGCTGGCCCGACGTGGCATAAACATCGTGCTGATCTCTCGCACCAAATCAAAGCTGATTGAAGTGGCCAACGAGATTGGTGAGTACTCGCCGCTTCGCCTTCAATTTGCATGAGTAGCAATCAAAACAGTCTCGTGCCGTGGCATCGCTGTTGCGCAATCCGCCAAGTGACGGCCGGTTGGTTGATTGGCCTGGCCAGAATCGTCAAGAAAATCACTGTTGAAAGCTCCTCATGCAGATCATTTTGCAATGTTTGCCGATGTGTGATGCAAACGATCGCACAGAGACATTTGCGATATACGCGATTTGCCCATTGCGCTGCGTTCCATTGCGGTGGCATTCAATTTTCGCTTAATAATCATTTAATTCAGTTTCAGTTGATTGAATTCAAGTTGACTCTGTAATTGTGCAAAGGCGATTGTTGGCTTCTGATTGACGATGGATTTTTGAAATTCTTTTCGGCCTTCGGTGGCTTATGTTGTGGCGTCGCAATGGGCATATTGGCAATGGGTCAATGCATTTAATCGACTTTTTATTCGTCTTTCAGAGGCTCAATTTCCCGTCAAGACGAAATGGATTGTAGCCGATTTCAGCAAAGGGCAGGAGGTTTACGCTCACATCGAAAAGGAACTGGTTGGGATCCCGGTCGGAATTTTAGGTAGGATCCAGAGGGAGGTGGGGGACACCTGCGCCGCAGTGAATGAACCAAACCGATTTCTTGATCAAAAACTGTTCCGCATTACTTCCGCCGACGACCTCCTCTTCACAGATGGCTTCGAGCACCGCCATTGAAACGCCGAATCCTAGCACACTTGACCCAAAGCAGCATTTCGTTTTTCCCTTCGATGCCCATCGTCAATTTCCACACATTTCCTCGAAGTACGCGGTCGAAGCGACAAACAAAAAAATTGACCATGAAATGATTTATGAGCGCACACAAAACGCGATTAACACAAATTCGCGGTCTTGTTGTTTCATTTTCGAAAATATCTCGCTCGCTTTTCATCACCACAACACGTTAATTGCCGAGCAGGTTGTGCAATCGTCCCTCAGTAGCGTTGCCATTGTGTTTGCAGAGCCGCCGTCAAAGCCGCACACAAATCACGATCGAAACCAAGTGCAAGTGCCTTCAAACGGGCATTGTCTTCGCACCGCTTTCCACACCGTTGGCCGCACCGCACTCATCGCACACGTCAAGTCGATCCGCGTTGAATAGATTTCAGTGTCAAAATGCATTGTTTGGGATATTGAACTCTAGCTATCTGCGATTTGCCGTGACGAATGCACATCGGTGTTGTTTTTGCACGCGGCTGACATTGTTGGTCTTTGTTTGTTTTGGCGAGTGGCTTCGGGATGTTTGCGTGCATATTTTAAGTTGGCGGCTGTCGCGATCACACTGTCGTCAAAACATCGAATTCATTGTTTGTTGCCTTTTGTTTTGACAGTCAACAACGTTGGCCGAATGTACGATTATCCCGAGGAATTGGGGAAGGTGCCCGCTGATCTGTTGTGGAGCATGATCAACATCAACACTGGCGCCGTTACGATGATGACTCGAATGCTGGTCAACGACATGAAGTCTCGCGGCAAAGGGGCCATTGTCAACATTTCGTCAGGCAGTGAATCGCAGCCGTTGCCTTACATGGCAGTGTATGCGGCCAGCAAGGTATGTGTCATGCTCTCCGGGTAACTCGCACCTGAGATTCCTCACGATGGCTTTCATTTCAGATCTACGTCAAAAGCTTCACGTTGGCCATCCAACACGAGTTCGCCCCGTACGGCATCCACGTGCAACTGGTCACTCCAATGTACGTCCGCACCAAAATGAACAGTTACTCTACGACGGTGATGAAAGGCAGCGTCCTCATCCCCGACGTCGAGTCCTACACCAGAGGAGCCATATTTTCTTTGGGGAAGACCAGTGAGACAACCGGCTACTGGACGCATGGCATTCAAGTGAGTTCCGTTTCTGGGTTTCCTCCCGCAAAATCATCTCCACCACTCGATTCCCTTTCAGTGCTGCATGATGCGACTCATCCCGACGTGGGCAAGGACCTACATCGGAGCAAAAATCAACGAGAAATTCCGCAACGAATATTTCGATCAGCAGAAATCCGCAGCGCATTAATCGCGTCTTAAGTCAGCTGTCGCTGTATCAACAAATAATTCCGCCAGAATGTGTCGGAATGAGTGCGTGAATGTATGGATGGATGTGTATATGTGTGTGTGTGTGTGTCTGTATGTATGTGTGTGCAAACCATGTCGAATATATTGAATAAACACCAAGAAATTATAATGATGAACATTTGTTTGATTTGCAACGATTGTAACTATTTTGAGCGACGGACCGATGGAAATCCACCCAGAACCACCTCAACTGTTTACACATCGCGCTATGCTATTTATTTGGCTAAATTCTTCGATTCGACCGAAGAGAAAAACAAATCCCCTTTTGTTTATGTTCCCGTTGCGGGCATCAAACAAAACGGCGACCGAACCAGAGATAGAAATCGAAGCAACAATAACCAGCCATCCGACCGACCGACCGACCGACATCTGACAAACGGCAAAAAGAAAAAAAATTATTATCAGAAAAAAATTCCAAACATTTTCCACACAAATATGACGACCGCCTGCCCAAATCGACGGCCAGCAATCAACGAAATTCCGACAAAAGCGAGGAAAATAGATTTCGGCTAATTTTAGAAAAGTCAAAGCTAACTGTCGTTCAATGTCTCACGTTTTGCATGTCGAATATTTTTTCGCGGTGACAAATGAAAACGTCAAACTGACAGAAAAGCAAATTTATTTATTTTTATCATTTATCGTATCGACGTCGTCGTCTTCGTGGTCGTTGCGGTGTTTTAAATCGCTATCGTCGCCGGTGCTATGCGAAAAATTCCAATGCGACATTCTCTCCAAAGTCAACTGACCGGTCGGTCGTGAGACATTCACCGCATTTACTTGATTTTCACGCGAACATCCAGTTGGCAGAGGCTGTGCGACAGTTTTCGGTCAAACAATGCGCCATTTGGGTCAATGGAATCGGTTCACTGCTGGCATCCGTCGAATGCGATCTCTTCTCCGGCCCTCGTTGCTTCACGCCAATCGACGACGCTGTAAATAAACGAAGAATTCCGATAATTCGGAACGACGGCGATCATAATTCTCAGCGAATCACCGCTTTCCTTATTGGAAAAATCCCATTTGTTTTTACGGTATTTTATTCCAAGAAAACTTCATGAAAACTTATTAATTTTCCTCGATTTTTTATTATTTAATTTTCTGTTTTGAGTGAAATTGCGCGAAATGGAAAACAATATTCGACTAAAATCTATACAAATTAGCATGCATCAATGAATCAATGGGTCGATAAATCTCTCACGAATTCATACGATTTTCCATCGTTTGCGAAACAATTTAGGATTTTCTTAAAAAAAAAAACAAAAAAAAATTTCACGATTGTTGTTTTGATGTTTGATGAGTGTTGAATGTGTTGCGAGCAGCGGGTGTTTGTGGATCGAATGGAGATGACGTCATCGATTGGTCACTTGAAGCATCCGGCCTGCAGTCTTCGACCGGAATGCGAATGCCTTCCGATGGATCGATAAGTCATTCAGCTGATGTTGTGGCTGCGGTCGACACCGCATGCGAATGCTCGTCAATGGCGATGTGAAATGATGACGAATTACTGCTGCTGCTGCTGCTACTGTTTCGATAGTTGGATGTTTGCGATTGTTTTTGCGAAATGTTTCATTTTGAGATTTTAATGGTTTCTGGTTGGATTGGCTCGTTGGTTGATTGGTCGCTTGCTGGTGGTTACATCATAATCTGTTGAAGAATGAAATCGAATAAACAACAACATCATCATCGTTTCACATTTTGCTGGTAATGGAATGGAATAATGTTCAAAGTGGGTCTTGGGGTTATGGTTTGCGGAGATGATGATTTGGCGTCGGTGCCGTTACCCATTGGCAACGCACCGGATCATCATTAAACAGACACTGCCAATTCGGATAAATATAGACGATCAATTTCGAGCGAAATGAATGCGAAATAAACAATAAATTCTTTTCCGTCGTTTTCGTATTGAACGAAGAAACCCGGTCAGGCCAGAAAACACCCGAAAACAACAATCTGGTCGATTCGGTTCAAGTGATTAAGTGCCAGACGGTGTGCTGCGTCTGTTTGCAAGTTTCGACTAATTGAAATATGAACGCGATCTTTTTTTCATCCTCTTCAATTTTCCATTCGGAAAACTGTTTACGCAATTAAATTCAATTGAGATTGGAAAAATCTGCAACAATTTCTCGTCGGTGAATAAATATTTTCCGAATGTTGACCTTCGCGCGACGCACCGAGACGATCAGTTTCCCGATGATGATATTTTCCGCATGTAATCGTTTCATTCGCCATTTCTTTTTGCTTGTTGGGAAAACAAACAACGAAACCACGGCGTTTGAGTCGACGGCAAAACAAAAATATTTTTTTCCAATTCCACATCAATCATGCCCGCATGTCGCCGGTCCGAGGAATGCATCACCGTTCGTGGAAGACAATCAAAATTTCTCTTCGGGAAATTTCTCGCCGGTCGGTGGAAAACGAATGCAAAAATACGCAAATGCGTACGTGGGCGTTAATTTACATGGACGCTCAGTTGGTACGAGTGGCCACTGGACCCCAATTATTCATCTATTTCTGTTTAATGGTGGAAATGTTGCGAGCGCTTTATCACTTTGATTCCTCAGCGTTTCGCTCGATTGCATGCATTTCAGCTATTTTAAACCAATCGAATCGAATCGCAAGGCTCTTCTTCGCTTTCTCTCCGTTCTTTCTCTTTCTCCTTGCTCGCACCGACGGCGACCTCTTGCCTTGCCTTGTAAGTTCGTGACAGCCAACGAGGAGGAGAAGAGAGAGAGAGAAAAAACCAGCGACGAAGGAGAAAAAATGATGAAAATTATTAAAAATCGCCTCGTAAACATTTCAAAACGATGAAAAAAGACGTCAAGACGACTCGCGGTGTTTAGATGGATTTTATGAGCGCATTATGTAATCGCGGGTGTATCGTCGAATGGCGGCACCACTTGAAGATACGTTCCACTCGGAACACTCGAACATTTTTCTCGGCCGCGACTATTTTTCTTTTAATTCTCCTCTTTTTTCTGTCTTTGCTTTCGCTTGCGACGCGTTGCTTTTGTTGTTACGCCGCTTGCTCGTGTCAAATTTATGGATTTTTTGAATATTAATTTAAATTTATGATGAACGAACGTGGACAATTTTAATAAAAAGATCGCTCTCGATCGAATGAAAAGCGTACGTTGGCCGCGTCACTATCGGCCACCGATTCCGAGGATTGTCCAACACTTTATTTTTACCAGAACATCTCAAGTTTTTTCTTTTTCTTTTCGTCGCTTTTATTTCGCTTGCGAGTCGTTAAGAATATTTGTTTCAATGACGATTCTATTTCGATGAGGACCATTCGACGGCCTATTATCGAAATGGCCACCAGGCGATGCTAACCGAATGTCAAGTTTATTGAGCAATTTGTTCGCAATGAATCTTATTTTAATCGCGGGTTTGTAGTTTCAACTAGACTCGTCACCGGTGCAAAGCTAGTGGCGGTGGTGGAAGCGAGTGCTTCGCCGAGGCAGTGGCAGGTTGTCGCGCAGAACTCCAGCGGAAGAAGGTGAGTCGGGCAAAATGATCCAGGCTACTTACTTATTCAATAAACTAGCGTAGAACAGGTAAAGTAAGAACAATAAGATGACCAGGACCAGGAAACTGGTCATCAAGCTTTTGGCTTCATTCATGGTGATTGCTGGAATGAACAATCGAAAAGTTATGAAAATGTCACTTGAAACGCAGTCTGTTGAAAATCCGAAAGGGATTTCGGAGAGATATTGCGGAGAAATCAAGGAGAAAACTGTACTCGCGACGATCTTTATGGTGAAAATTGTGAAAAAGAAGAAAATTTCGAAGAAAAATCAGAAAATTCACAAAACGACTGGCAGGTCTTACATTAAGCGCTGACTCGACCGAAAATCCGAACTGACTTCGAGAATTGTACGTTCCAGTTGAACGCCTTGTCGTAACTATCGAAACTGGACTAATCGCAAGCGACGATCGAATGGCTCCCGTTGAAATCGTCGTCGCAGAGTCGCGACCTCACACAAACCAACCGTTTCAACGATGATGAGTCTGTGGTCGATTCGAATATTTCTTTTAATAAATTTTATTGAGAAAAATGCAAGCTCACACACCCATCGTGACGCACACACGCGCGCACATCGGTCGACCACTGTTGGAATTCAACGGCGCCGCGACGGCATCCGTTCACTGGTCATCATTCAATCTGTGGGTTAATCTTCCTCATGACGTTCTTCTCCAACAGATTCGGCCGTCAGTGTGCGGTGTGTCGGTGCTCTGACTTGTGATTGTGTGCGGATTCGCATGACGTTCTTGGTTTGTTTATCGCGGCAATTCTACGGAGCCGCCACGGGCCGACTACAAAGCCATTATTGAAAATTGTTATTTTTAATTTCGCTTAATATTCTGTCGGGGAATGGCTTCGATTGAGTTATGTCGATGCGTTTCGGAGATGTTGATTTTTTCGCTTTGAAGCGGATTTTTCAGGTTGAAACTGGTTTCGGTGGTTGAAGGCTTTTCCTTAGCCTTTCTTCACGACGCACCAACGGTCGAGTCTCTCCCGAAGAAAACAAAAATAGAGCAATTGCTTTGCTAGGCCAAACGGTGTCGCCGTCGCAGTAAAATCGCAAAAGCCATTAAGTGACCGAGCTTCACTCCAACAGTAAAAGGTTAATGCATTCATCGCTCTTTGAAAGCACTCAGTTGTTGTTCGTCTCGAAAAATGAGAAACCAAAACAAAAACCCGAACGACCGAATCAAAATAAAGAGACCGAACTCGGTCGGTTGGTATAGCCTCTGGGCGGGAGCTGTCAATCAAACGATTTGTTTAACATGCGGATTGTTTTGTTTACGTTTTCGTTCGGGAAATTTGTTATTTTCGTCGAAAATTTTAGAGCAAAACAATAATTTCGGAAATAAAAAAAAATATAAAAAATTGCGAATGTTAAGCATCATTCACACGAGCCACCTGCGACGTACCTGCGCTTAGACGATTCCCACGTAGAGGACGTACAGAGCGATCAGCAGCACCAAAAGGAT
>JANSTV010141367.1:0-17123 GCA_027564135.1 Lestremia cinerea
ATCCGTGAAAAATGTTGAAAGCAAGCAAAGAATAGCAGTTTACCATGATCTGAACGACCTCCGCCAGAAGTATTCAATGGCAAATCGGTGATTTTGTTGTTGCTAACATTCACCCGAAGTGTGGACAATGTCCCGACCTAAGTGAATGGAACATGTTGGTTTTAGACGCTTAATGGGAATCTCTCCATTTGTGAGAGGAGATCTGAACGAAGGCACACAAACCTGATCAAAGAAATTAAAATCGAATGTTGGCAAGGAATTGTAGGCCAAATCCAATAATTCCAATTCCGGCAGGTTCTGGAAGAAACGAAAAAAAATCAATCAATTTAAAATGAAACTGAGCCGAAATAATGCAATTAGTGGAGGAATCATTTAAACGGATTTGAAACCATACAAAACCGCATTGAACACACTCATTCGAAATGAGCGAACGTTCAATGGCGTCGCTGTGTCTGTGATTGGCTCATTCCACATTCATCGTGCAGTTCGTTGACGATGCTGCTTCTGTCAAAGTATTATTTTCGTTTGAATCGCACGTGCAACGAACAGAATAAGCTTGTAAGCGTGTTGACTTCGTTGTTTCGCTCGGTAATTTCGGAAACAAAATTTATTCGAGCATTTTCGTTTTAAGTTTGGTTTGATTCGTAAAAAAACACAGAATGACGGAATTCGATGAGGAAAGCATGTCTGATGGTTACAATGAATCAGATGAAGAGGTAATTACCGGGCAATAAAGCCCGTTGGCCAGTGCTGTGAGGTGTTATCAATGTTATTTACATAACCCCAAAATGTGTTGAATTCCAGTTGCAAGAGGCATTTGCTAGAGGCGACTTGAAACCCGGTTTGAACATTGAAGTCGGCGATGGACCACGAAAGGCCGTAAACAATATTGTGAGTATTGTCCCGACCCGACACATACATCCGCTTTAATTGACTACCCGTCAATCGAATGACTCACGTTTTAATTGATGTTGTCATTTTCAGTTGCGAATTGAACAAAAATTGAATGAAATCAAATTGAATTTGCCATGGCTGGAACGACTTGACCTGACTTGCGACATGGCACCGTTGGCACCAGAGTTGGCTTTGCAATTGGAGAAACATGAGCAAAAACGTGCCAGTCTATTTGCCGGCAATGCTAAAATCAAGTCGTTTGCTCCGAACGAGGATCCCGTTTTGAACGATTTCAAACGCGAAATGACATTCCATCGGCAAGCCCAATCAGCGGTGTTGGAAGGTATCAAACGTTTACATGCATTGGCCATGCCGACAAAGCGTCCCGACGACTATTTCGCCGAAATGGCCAAAACCGATGAGCACATGCAGAAGGTTCGATCCAACTTGATGGCCAAACAGCAAGGTCAAGCGAAATCTGAACGTTTGAAACAGATTCGCGAACAACGAAAAATGGGCAAGTTGATTCAACGACAGTCTCGTGTTCAACGTGATACAGACAAACGAGAAATGTTGGACAAATTGAAGAAATTCCGCAAGGGAAAATTGAAGAATTTGGATTTCTTGGAAGATACCAAGAAACCAGGTGGAACCAAGGGGCCGAGCAGCAAGCGAAAGGAGCGGGACTCTCGATTCGGATTCGGTGGAAAGAAACGTGGATTGAAGCGAAACACAAAGGAATCATCGATGGATTCAGGACGACCAGCTGCGAAGGGTGCTGGACGAGGTGCTGGCAAAGCGGCGGGCAAAAGTGCGGGCAAAGGGGCTGGCAAAGGCGGCCAGAAAGGCGGAGCATCTCGCGCGGGCAAGAGCAAGCGAGTCAAATCGAAGGCGAAGGGTCGAAAATGAATAGTTGATAGGATTCTCTTGTGAAAAACATGCTCTTTGTATTCTTACGAAAAAATTTTAAAATATTAAATAAAGTATTGATTTTTCAATATTCACCAAAAAAAAAGTGAGGGCGTTTTTGTTCAACTTGGAAAACACAGAAAAAAACAGCAAAAGGCATGCTGAGCGCGTAAAACATCAAGAAATGACGAAAAGAGTTCAATAATTTATTTAAAAAGGAGTCACATCATTTTCTCTGAGTAAAAGTAGGAAATAAGATCCTTAAAACGATTGATAAGTGGATGCGGTCCCCTGTGATGTGTTGGCTTGCTTCTGCAATGGAATTTGCACGGTATTCGGTGGGGACTGGACGACAAACACCGGATTGAAGAATCGTGTCCCTTGGACTTGTTGACCGGAGGTTATTTTGAATTGTGGCTGAATTTGCAGAACTGTCGGAGCAGCTACGGCTCTCTGTATTATATTCGGTCCATGCAATTGTGGCGGAGGAATTCGAGGAAGAATTTTGATCTGTCTCGGTGTCATTGTTGTTGTTACGTTTGTTATCGGGTTGATAATGCGGATCTTAGTGCCAATCAAACTAGTGCTGGTCGGCACAACAGTGGCTTTCGGATTCTGGAGTTCAGTCAGTTTTTTCACTTGCAGTCGTGGCATCCCGCCGCTCTCACTTGAGTTCTCATTTTCCATTTTGACCGTTTTTACTGTGGGCGTATCTGGTTGATCAGGACTTGGACTCTGCGAAATGGTTGGAGTGTCCATCGTTTCTGACTCATCTTCATCTTCTTCGATCATTTCCTCCTTTATTTTAATGTCTGTGGTCCATTCCGACGGTTTGTCTTCAGAATCGGTAGGAGTAGTCAAAGCTGAAAGCGAAGCACGCCGTTCCGGCGGCTCTTTCCTCTGGGATTGAGTACTGTTAATTCTCCCCAACGGTCTGGCCATTGCGTTACTCTTCATGACTACTGTCATTGGCAAGGCTCTTCCTTCATTGCTGCTGGTACTGCCAATGCTGCAGACACTCGTGGTGGGAGAACTGACACGTTGCGATGTCAGATGCTGTGACGTTTTATGTCGTTTCATGTGTGCGTTTCGGGCAAACACATTCGTGAAAGAACTCGAGCAGTGGTTACATTTGAAGACTCCGTGCACAAGCTCACGTTGTTTGTAGACATGTTCCGTTGGTTCGGATTGGCTCCCAGAAGCACGATTTGATCCATTTTGGGCTGCCATGGTTTTTGCTCTCTTGATCCTTTGGTACATTTCATGTACATTTGTTCGGTGACGATCCGCAATTCGGTATTTGATACCATGCGCAGCCGGAAAATGATGACGGATCTCTTTAATGTTCTCATGGAAGGATTTCCCACAAATGGAACAGTAGAAGAGGCATCGTCCCTTCACCCAGTGCTCCAATATGAGCTTACTGTTCGGGTATAATTTCCAGCAGTTCAAACAGCGGATGCATTTCTCGTCGCCCATCGACACCATTCGACCCTGCGGAAACACAATATCCATGAAATTATTGAAATTACGAAAAAGCAATGCAAGAAAGTGACTCTTTGGGTAGACATTGCGTCGTACTCACCCGACGATATTTCGGTGCTAGCATTTGGATGTGACCAATTTTATGGGCGGCCACCTTCAAATGACTCAACTGATGCGCTGCCAATACTTTGATATTCTCACAGGATTTATTACAATATTTACATCGGACTTTTCGAGTGTAATCGAAGTTAATACTATGGTAGATATCACGTACTGGTGGCCCGCCGTTGAATAAATTCTGAATGTTCCTTATTGCTGTTTTGGCTGAACTTGATGCCGCCTGGGGTGGCTTCAACAAGATGCTGACCGATGAATTGATGTTGACAATGGTGTCGGGATTCCGAGTCAGTTTTTGCTTGATTTCGCTCAGAGAGATAAATGATGCTTCTGAGTCCGAACGATCAGATTCCTTCTGTCGGAATTTCTTGATTGGAACGAGTGAAACTTCCGTTGAAAGCAGATGTGGATCAGAAGAGTTGCATTTTTTCATTGGCGGGGATCTACTCTCAGATCGATTTGGCAGACTTGGTGATACAGATTGCTGCGAAGTAGCATCCGTTTCCGATGCTTCAGTCGTTTCCATTGGTTCGCTTTCCTCCTCGCCCAGAGCTGATTCATCAGCAGTACGTTCCGGGTCAACTGAGTCCATCGCCTCTTGCGAGTCTTCCACATCGGCTTCCGGTCTGCTTAGCTCACTAGCGGATCGACTGGGTGTCGCTTCGCTCTCCGCCGTAAATGTGCTAGTTGCCATGGAAAGTCTTGACGATCGGCTCGGTGATGTTGTCAACGATGACATGGCCTCCGCCAATTTTCGAGAAATTCTCCGATTTCTTGGCTGCAGCGTTACATTTTCCTCTATGATTTTGCCTTGAACAAGCTTCTCCCCTTTCTCAGACGCCTTCGTCCTAGTTATTGTTCCTGGTGGAGGAGTATTTGGCGTTCGCAAACCCGAGCTCCCTTGCGAGCGAGTTGGCCTCTTTCCTTCAACACTATCCCATGATATGTTGGACAGTTGATCGAGTTGCAGCGACATGCCCCTCCGTGTTCGAGTTTTCAGATTATCAACGATTTCACTGTTTCCAGAAGCTGATTCAAGCAAATCGCCCTGCCGGCATTCGTCCTCGCTGGGTGGCGCTTCGGCTTCCTTCTGCAATGCTACAGAGTTTTGCTTTTGCTGAAGTTGCTTCTGTTGTTTCAGCCTTCTTCTTCTCGCCCGAGAGCGACTTATGTAATCTCGATTGGCACGTCGTTTCTTCTTCTTCACAGCCGTTTTCACAATGTCTTGCCTTACGTTCACCGTCACCTCATGTTCCTGCTCGTGTTCAAAGTCCTCTTCATCAAATGAGTCCTCATTGTGCTTCAGCTCTGTCTCGCTGAATGGGTTGGCTTTTGAAAAACCCAGGACATCCGGACCGTTCTCATTTATGTAGTCAATACACAGCTTCTTGAGGGTCTTGCACGAATAACCTCCCGATTCGGATTGGTTCTCCTCCGATCCTGGTTCATGTTCATATTTGTTCAACGGACGAACACCATTTGAAAAAACAATCGTGCTATGTGGAATCAATTTGCTCAGTTTCCTGTTGACAGATTCACTGCCCTCCTGTAAAGTAAAACTTCAATTATTTCAACATTTCGATATTGATTCGATGCGTTTTTGATGTTTGATTTTGAATTAGAAGATATCGCGGCTCCTTCAACCAGATCAATCAGCGATGCAATAAATAAATGGCTGTCAAGCTAATGAACGAAACAGAGCAAAGATTTTGAAAGCAACAGTCACACTGCCGCTCTGTTTGAAAACTTGTGGCCAATTGCCGCAGAAAAAAAATTGAAGCTCATGTAAAATGGGGGGATGATGGAAAGCGGCAAGCCGAACTGTTGCCGGCTCGTCCAGAAATCGATATATCGCACATCCGTCCCATGCATCGATGTTATTTCACTCGCATCGTCTTATATCGATAAAAATGAGTACAAAATCAAACATCAAACGTCATATCGAGCGAGCGATGAAAAAAACCAATGCGACGCCACAGCGTTGGAAAAGAACTTACGTCAACAATATCTCTTGCAAGCAAATACGCATCCGAAGAGTCATTCAATCGTAGATGTTTGGTCCATTTCGCTTCGAGATCTCTGTGTTTGACGATCCTTCGGTAGAAGTCGTCTACCGAAGTCACGCATGGCTCGCACAAACCTTTTGGTAAGGGATCCCCTTTATAGATCTACACGACGGCAACCAGCACGGGGAAGGGCAAACTATTATTCCAGTTCTCTTGCAGTTCGAATCGATATCAATGTCGATATCGGTCCATAACTTACCACAATGGAGTAGGTCGCTTGCAACTTGGTCAATAACTGCAACTGATCATCGTCAAAAACGTTTTTTACTCGGATGTCTCTGCAATCACCGCACAAGCGGCACTGACCATTTTCGATACCATTTTTCGTCGACATTGTGCTCAACATCACTCACTACACTGGCACATTCAACCGTCGATTTCACATGCACTTTTGAAGTTTATCCAAGGAAAAAACATTCCATCACTGCTGCACACGCAACTGTCGCACATATTTTCTGGGCATTTCGGCAATTGACTTGAAAAAAACCAATTCCACCATTCGCACTTCACTTCACTTTTGTAACTCTGCAAATGCTGCCACTGCTGCTGAAATGGTGTACACAACGCGATGCCGTCTCTCGAACGGAACGAATGCTTAGTGCGCGAGAAAGTATTAACAATGAGTATTTTCCGCGTTTTGACATAGCAGACGTCAAATCGAAAGAGCACTGAATCAATGAGCTTGATGCCGATGCATGGATGGCGTATTTCAGACTTGAACGTTTTTCGCACGGACAATTTTGTGGTTTGCCAAACCCGACGTGGGGGCCGACTTTGTCCACGGTAATTTGGGGAGTCCGTGTATTTGGGTAATTTTTTCGAGAAACGCTTTCATTCCGTCGAAGAGACGAAACATTGACAAAAAGAGAGTTTTTGCAGCAATATTGACTTTCGAATCGGGCGAAAAAATATACAAAAACAATTTTCATTCTCATTCTACTCACTTGAAAGGATTCATCAGAAATGGTCTCCAGCTTATTGCCACGCAGATTCAAGTGACGTAGTTGATCAAGGTTCATGAAGGCCCGCCTTTCGATCTTCGTGATGCGATTGTCGTTCAGCAGTAGTTTATTCAGCACCTGCCGGATGAAAATGGAATTAGTTTCAAGGTCACAAAATTTGGGAAGCGTTGCAAACTAACTTCCAAGTCAACGAATGTGTGTTGCTGAATTTGTCGTAAGCCATTGAAACCAAACGAAATGGTCTGCAATTTTGAATGAATGTCGCCCTGGAAACCACAAAATCAATTGAATGGAGTGCTCATGCATTCCAGCGCAGATGAAATTACCTGAAACGTGCCTTTGAGGATATTATCAATGGAATTGTCGTGCATCTCGAGGGTCTTGAGATTTTTCAAGAAATGGAAACTTGTGTCACTTATTGACTTTAAATGATTGTTGCTCATGTCCAGTTCGACTAATGAGGTCAACGAGCGGAATGCCTGAGCTGGAAATGTGCTCAAAACTGGCGATAATCCATGCGATATTTTCAAAGAGTTCAATGAATGGCCAATCTCGAGGAAGGCATCATTCTCAATCGACCCAATGTCATTTTCACTCAAATCGAGGCGCTTGATCCCTCGAACATGTTTGAATGTGTGACTTTTTATGGATTGCAGAGGACCATGCGTTATTTTCAGATCTTCCAGCTCTACACCAAATTCCATAAAGTCTTCTGGCGATAAATTTGGGTTGGATAGTCGGGACAGTGATAGAGATCGAATGTTTCGCATTCTGAAAAACAAAACTTGAGCAAATAAATCTGGAGCAATGACGGAAGTAGAATAGGAAATCACCTTCGCAACTCTTGCAGATTGATCGCCGTGTTGGATGAACCACTCACATCGAATTTCTGCAGAGTCAATTGAAAGCCATTGAAAATTTCAAAGGCGGTGAAAGACTTCAGTTTGTTGTCTCTCAAGTTTAACATCCTGGAAAAAATTGAAATATGAATGGACGTTCAGAGCGACCGTTTACCGATGGCAAATGGGAAATCACCTGAAATCATCAAAAGTCTTCAACAAATTGTCCGACAGTGACGTTAAGTTGTTCCCAGAAAGATCCAGAACTTGCAGTGTGCTGCCCATGCCGAGGAAAGCATTCGTCGAAATGAACGTCAGACCGCAGAATCTAATGTATAGTTCTCGCATTTTTGTGCCGCGAAATGCCTCTCCTTCCAGCTCTCTCAAGGGGTTACCGTCCAGAAATGTGGTATTGACCACGTCGAAATTTTCGAAGCCACCAGTGGGTAGCAATTCGATTAGATTGAATTCCAAATGGATTGTGTCTAAAGTCAACTTCTGCGGAACCGGCCCTTGCTCGTACATATTCCCATCCTGTTGCACCGACTTGATGACATTCTGAGACAAGTCAAGAGTTCGCAAGTTCTTCAGCAACCCAATGGTTGTGTATGGGATTTCTGAGATCATATTATCAGCCAGCAGCAACTTTGACAGCCTTGGCATCCCATCACGGAAAATGTTTGGATCAATCTCGACCAAGTTGTTCCGAGAGAGATCGATTGTTTCGAGATTCGGCAGGGAAGAGAAACTATCCGGAGGAAGCGACAAAAGCGAATTCTCAGCTAAAATCAAGGTTTGCAATGAATCCTCGAGCCCTCGGAATGAGTCCAATTCAATGCATGAGATTTGATTTCCACTCAAATCGAGGTGGCGCAGCTTCTGCAAGTGTCGAACGGCTCTGGTGGGAACATCAATCAGTTCGTTGTGATGCAAAAGAAGTTCCCAGAGGGATCGTTCAAGTCCTGTGAAGGCTTCGTCGGGGATCTCAGTCAATGGGTTGTGTGTCAACTCCAGGCGGTACAGCCCTGGAAAAGATTTTCGTTAGAGCAGTCTTGTGTGCCAGGCCAGATGGGAAGGCTTTTACCAGTCGCCTGTAAGAAATGTGGCTCCAACTCCCTCAATCCTGTGTTCTCCATGTGTAGCATGAAAACCTAAACCGGAAGTCATCATCAAAAAGAGATCAAAGTGCACAATCAAAACGAGACCTACTTTTGAGTTGTTCACAGTTCGCGGAATCGCTGGGAAAGGCACATTTCGACATTGTAAAATGCCCAAGTCCGGTGCTGGCTTCGAGCATGTACATAACGGGTTGAATGTGCAAGGCGGATATTTAATGGTTTCGATCTCACGTGCCCTGGCCATCGATGCCCAAATCATCAAAAGCATCGAAACAATTACCAAGGCATAGCCGAATCGTATGAGCGATTCTAGTTGCGGCTGTCGACGAACCAAATGCCGATTGAAAAGAGGAAAATTATCGAAAGACGGATTACAAATAATTACATAAATTTCAAACGAGCCAATGCATAATATTGATTGTTGTAAGGCTACTATTATCCTATTTATTATTATTAGTAGAAATCGAGAACGAAAGGCAAACAAATGTCAATGAACGACCCATCGGACGAATTCATATCGACCACGTACGGTTTCGGAGAGTATCATTTTTCTTGGTTATCGAAGGCGGAATGTATGCAGCGAAACATCATTGCTTGTGTGATGCCATGCATGTGTTTGGGGTAGATTCTCCGTTCGAGAATTGGTCTGGCTTGCGTCCTTACTCTATTCAGTAACCTCCCTTCCACCCTTCCACCCTTCCATCATTCAAATTATGCATCTTCGGCACAAACACAATACTAATAGGCCGTCAATTCCACCGGAGAACTCACCATTTCGACTATATATTTGTTATGTAAAAAAATTGCTAAATTACACACTAGACTTGTTCCCGTTCAAACTTCACCGAAAGCACACAAATTGTCTGCGATCCCAGCACAGTGCCTAAACACCACAAACAAATATCCAACAGCGATTCCTCAAAACTCAACAAAATCAACTATTCTCCGTTCTCAAAAAGCGAAGCGGATATTCGCAAAGCTTCTTTCACTTCACTTCGTCAAAAACTAATGAAAAATTCATTAACTATTTTGAAAATGAACGCACAATCAACAAAAAACGTTATTTTCCGTTGCTGCCATTTCATTTGAAAGGAAAACTAGGTAAATACCATTCAAAGAGACTGAACAGGTGTCCCGAAATGAATCAACCGACCAAATGAAATATGCCCGACAGAAAACCAAATAGCGATCGACCGTAATTAGATTAGGAAATAATGTATGGAAAGACTGGACTGAAAAGACGAGTGACTTGTTCTGAATTAGCAGCTCAACGACGGTACCGCGGCACGGCAACAACAACAACAGCGACGACGGTTTGGAAAAGAGCGAATTAAAATATCTACACTGTTCATTTTTCGAAAGCACTTTGCCAAACCGATCGTCTCTAGCGATGAGTCAAGAGAATCAATGCAATTCGAAATGGTGGGCCAGCGTGAAGGAAATGACGAAATTTCTAATTGTTTTTATTGCACCAAAGCCAGGTCGATTTCGTCGTCGAGCTATTATCATTCGCTCGTCTATCAGTGCACTTGACCAACGATGAAATTTCATGAATGGACTCGTACATTAATACATCACAGATAATTGCTAATTAAAGTATTATCCAAGACGTCCGCAGACGTAATCACCAAGCATCATCATATAGTATTTAAATGAAATACAATTGGGTGATCATTTTTATTTCTGGCTTTAATTAAATTTGGTAAATACATGACTAGTGTTGCTCAGTCGAATGGGCTCTGACTGTTGTGTGCTTGCATCTGTGTCAGTTGGATGATGACACCTACGCAGGCGATACATCTATGATTGATATTTGCGATGGATGCCCGAATGAGTGATCATATTTTGTGGGTGGCTGATGTTTGATCATAGTGCAATTTATTTTGGATCACATCAATTTCTATTTAACTCAGCACATGGATCAGATCATCAATGTGTGCTTGTGCTTGTGCTTGAACCAGCACTGAGTCGTTGAATTGCTTGAATTGTCGTTCGTTGCCTCGATAGCGACGCATGAAGTTTGATGAAGTCCACGTTCGATCCGTTGCTTATCGAGTCACCACTGAAATTTTCACCAGCGATAATTTGCAAGAGTGTACGAAAAAAATTGATCGGCAAACTGGAAGTAGCAAAAAAGACAAAAAAAAAACACACACACACAAAAACGAAGAAGAAAGAATGATTGCCTTGAAAGGTTTCCTATTCGGTATAATATTATTAGTGTATTTGGTAGCGAATAAAAATCATCGAGCCCTAAATAAGTTTTACAAAATGGATCACCTATTAGGCAATTAGTGTTCGCTTTGAATTCGTCCATTCGAACCGCTGGTCCAATTTGTCGTTTGGTTTATTTCAAAACGTATGTTTGGCCGCAGTTTTGAACACAAATTGAAGCCAACATCATTTTTTGGCTTTGATTTCGGCCAGAAGGAAAAGCGCACATTTTGAATATGATTTTTTGTTACGTTTAATATTTCAATATTTTGTTTTTGACATTACGATTTTCAATATTAAATTATGAAGCGGCTCAAATTTATTCAAGTGGACTGCCGAATTAGCGGCATTTCGTACCGATATGACAATAATGATGTGAATAATACTGATCCGTTTTGGTTGGTGACGTTTCTGTGAATGGAATAGAGATTAGTGTCCGTCAGAGTCGTCGTTGGCTGAAAAACTTACCATCGTTTTCCAGATGCGGGAAGACATTCAATGGGAAAATTGGATCGGTTGAGTAGTAGAAAGTGTTGGTGACGGATTTGAAGGCATTTTCGGAAATCATCATGATGCGCTGATGATGAGGATTCTCACTGTGGAAGAAGATTCAAGTGAGTACATTCGGAGGCCTCAAGATTCGAGACAACATACCTTTCGATCTTCGACAGAATCTTCTCATTCTCAACCGGGATCTCTCGAACATCGGACTTCATATTTTTGACCAAATGAAAGGGCTTGGCGGGTTTTTGGAGATCTTTCAGGAATGTTGAGTACACTGGAATGGTATGTCATTCATGAGTTGACACTCGTTTTGATGACATGATGGCATTTACCGTTATCCAAATTCAGATTTGTGTGAACCATCAGCAGATGCTCAAGCACTAAATGGATTTGAGACAGTTTTGCCAGTCTCTGATCGACGTCGTGCTGATTGAAACAACTGTTCTGAAATCCGATTTTCTCAGGAGCGGCGGCGTAGTTTTCGTTGTTGTACAAGAGCGTTTTGCGTGCCGGTGCTGTTCGCTCGGGCGCAGAGACTGCATTGTGCAATGATTTCCGGACGTTGAACTTTGATGCTTCGGTTGGAAGAGACTTGTTTCTGAAAAGAACATGCTGACATCATCTCAGAGCGAGGATGGGGAAATGATGGGAAATTACTTGATTACGCTCACGACCGATTCGAAATCATTCAAACTGCATAAATTGCTCTCGGTAAAGATGAGTTCATAGTCCTTGATGACCTTGTCTATGCCGATTTCCAAAAGCAGTTCCAAGGGCTCGGAGCCAACAAGGCATGGAACGGCTAATCGTTGATCAGAAACTCCACGAATCAACTCGGCCAATCGATTATCATTTGTTGGCATATTCTGTAGATGAACGCTTTAAGTGTCCTTTCCGGCAGCAACTCGACAATAAAACACTCACCACCACATTGTAGTTGGCCGCTGACGTGAATACGTAATTGAAGGCTTCTTTCAGGTCTGCGTACGAATTGCAGCATTTCAAGAGCGTCCACAGCTGATCTGTGACTTCGACCGCCGCGCGAATTTTAACTCTCGCAAGAACATCTTCTATGTTGTCACTGTTTTCTTCATCTCCAAGGTAGGACGGTGCGACGCCGGAGAGAATTTCGTAGATCTTCTCTTTGATGACGGACATTTTGATATCACTGTTGGATATGATGTGATACGTCAGATGATGCCCGGAATCTTTGTAATTAGCAATGTCTTCTTTGATCATATTTAAAATGATCAATTGATGCCAGAAGGAAGCAGCTATCGACTCGTTGAGTTGTATGGAGACGGTCTGATGCAGCGTCACCCGACCACTCTTGCTGTAAGTACCTAATGTCGATGGGGTCAGTGTGTTTGGAATCGATCGAGATATTTGCAAGACCGTTTTGCTGCCATCGATTTGGTAGTAGCTGTCGATTAACGTTTTCACTTTGATGATCGATGGATCATGAAAACATCCAACGTGCTTCTTGACCATGGCCGTAGCGTTGATTTGTTCGTACGAACAAAAGCCCTGGAAATGTAGAATATTCATGAGCGATCGGCATCAACTTGGCATTTTCCAAGAGATCTTACATTGAACTTGACGACTCCACTACTATGCCAATCGGGATTGATCTCGATCATTTTCAATAAGGTGCCCATGTTATTGGGACCGCACACAAACCAAATGGGACAGTTATCATTTTCCGACTTCAGAAGAACACCAATTTCCGCCATGAAATCTCTGCAAGAATAAGGTCGTGTCAGAAACTGTCACGGGTCACATGCTGATCGAGTTGATTACTGGACGTCTTTGATGTCAATGGCTCCGAAGCACTCCTCCTCTTTAGTCCATGGGTTGCAAATCGACCCGTTCAATTCGAATGAGTCATCAATCATATCCATCTCGCAGTCGTCTTTCAGCGGAGAACCCATCAGCATCGAAGAGTTTGACTCCACCGATTGCTTTTCCTTTTTAATGAACGTTGACTTCGCTAGGCTGATCATTGGAAGCTGCGAATGTTGAAACGATTAGTTACCGCAATGCATTGTCGAAATAAACATATTTACATTTTTGCAAAAGAGTACAATTTTGTTACTTTTCGCGCGAACATCAACTTCGTCATCATCTTCCACGGAGGCCAATAATTTCATGTAGGTCAACGACTCGATGAACAGGATATCGCTTCTAGGGTATTTCTCCCGTAATTCCGCATAGATGCGAGGCAAGTCAGGCATCCTAATCGCTTATTTGAATTAATTCACGAGAATATTCACAAGGAAAACCGTTCGCTTAAAAATCGAGAACGAAGTGAAACTGTCAAACGAGAGACAATTCAAATGGAACTGTCTTATCGATGAGTATGAGCATCGTTGAATAGGTTCATTTAGAATTGGTATTCGGTTTGGTTTTTGATGTTGGTGACGCGAATTGAAATTCAACCCATGGGGACCTCATTCATCTAATGCTCTTCAATCTTGGGAGCAAGGAGCAAGCAGAACGTTTTTTTCAGACCGAATACGTCTCAATTCCATTTCGAAATCGATAGTTAGACACTCAACGGTCAATGCTGCATGACCGACGAGAGCAATTTGACATTGCCCAACGTCAACGTCGTCCAGCGGTGTACATTCGGAAGGAAAGAGACAGCGTTTCATAGCTCATTGTTTACACTCTTGCTCCATTAGAAAAGAATAAAATAAAACAAATCAAAAAAGTTCATCAGGCATTTCGAAAATATTCGGAAAAGTCTTTTGAGGCAGATCCCATCAATTGTCAACGCCGTTGTCTCGATAGTCACAAACAAGTGCGATTGAAAAATGTCAATTCCGGTGAGGCTGAAAAACACACGCTCTTCCGTAAGACACTAATCACCGACTTCGTCTCAGGTTGCCAAAGAGAAATCACCGATTCTACGAAAATGTTTATTGGAACTGACCCAACAAACTGTAAGTGTTGCTAAAAATAGGCGAGTAAACACATCGATATTTTTGTTGAGCGAGCTCGCAATGAATGTACAACATGCCACCTTCCGAATGCATTACAGACAACTGTGGATTTGATCGTGCTTCAAATAATCGAGTCGAAGCGTTTGTTTTCCGATCATATTGAAGTGCTGGAGCTGTGTGCCAATGAGCTGAGAGTGAACGATGCGGCCACGAAATGTTTTAATGTCGTCAGCGCAGCGACGGTGTGTTCCTTATCGGCGATCTCTCTGCGTTTCGTCGACCAGAAGTAAATCTTCTTGAATCACGTTTTTCCTGAAGGAGCATTCTTTAAAAATCTCGCTTTCAGATGGATTCGATTTGTTCTGCCAGCCTTGGCGGGAACGTACAGCATTGGCTGCTCGATAAAATTGTTCAATGTGATCAAACAGAGGACACTCAAGCGATGCATTCATGCATTTTTGCATGCATTGAATTCTGTCGATGCGGTCATTCGACGGAACATTTCCTATTTGAAAGAGAAATTGTTTTTGAAGTCGACGACGGAAATGTGAGTTATTTGAATGACATTTCCGTGTAGCAGTGTCATTACGGATGAATTTTATCGTTTCAGAGGCCATGAAAATTTGGCGACGGATTGCATTGAGTCGATCATGAGAATCATTCAGCATTTGTATGAAACCGTTAAACAACTTGAAGGGATCGAGCTTCCATCGAGGATAAACAGTGTTTATCAACCGTTGGACGACTTGAATGAATGTCCATTGTTTCAGAAGGCAAGAACTGATTTGGGATCAGAAGACATCAAGGTAGTTTTCCCGGCTTGCTCTATTTCCAGTTGATCCTGAAACGATCCCTTTTCAGGACTTTCTCAACATTTTCCTCTACTTCCAATCGCAATGCCTCACACGATTGTGTCTGGTGCTGATGTTCCAGCAACGCAATGGCTTCCATTACATTCAAACCGACCTGAGGTCCATCACGTCATCGATCAACGTGCAAATTGATAGAATGACCATGCCAATCCTTGAAATGGGCAACAATGCCAAACTGAAACAGAAATTGGAGTTGATACGTAGCTCTCGGACCAATAATGCTCTGCATTCAAGCGATTCCGCATCGCTGGCCAAATTGAAAAACACCTCTTTGGACGTCACCTCACGACTACTGGCCGTAGCAAATGAATGCGAACATCTGAACACGGAAATTCAATCACTGACCGACAAGGTCGCTCAAACAAACACAACCACCACGATGCTGAAGGCCATGCAGCGGATTGAACAATCCATAGTTGGTTGCCAGGAAGACTACCAGAAGCTCATGTTGACTTACAACAAATATTTCTTGCAATCACCATCCGATCCTCTTTCATTAGCAAGCTCTGCGGATGAGGAGCTCCCAGAAGAAAAATTGATCAGAATCTCTGCAGACGACGCTGAAGAGAACTCTGATTACTTCGCCATACGAGATTCCTCCGACGAAAGCGATGACAACTCCCTGGACTCAGAACCAAGAAGGTGCTATGATGACGATTTGGATGCGATCGACTTGAAATTGTCCAAGAAATCTTTCGCGCCAGTTCTGAAGCAACTCAAAACGAAAATCAATCCAATCAAAGACGCAATGAAGGAGCGGGAACGCAGCTATTTGAAATCAAAAGGAATCGATCCGAAAAAATATGATCAGCAAGCAGATCATCTCGATGACCCTTCGGACGGCAGCGGCGATGAAATCCAAGCTAAAAGAAAAATCAGAACTGCCAAACGATACGACGATCAACGATCATTTTTGGAACAAAAACAACAGTTCTGTCTGCTTCCAATGGTTCCGCCGGTTCTAGACAATCCATTTGTTGACGAAGATATTTTGGAATAAAACAAATTTACGCTTTTTTCTGGCTTCTTACATAATCTTCTTCTCTTTATGATCCAGCTTAAGTAATGAAATACAATCAGTTTTCTCTAATCATTTTGAAAGTCATCGCCATTATCATACAAATCCTTAATAACACAAAACAATATTTTTAGTCATCGTAAAGTATAGTTAACTGATAATGATCGTCGGACACGAACTACATGAAAAATTATAAGGAAAAACGAAAAACGAAAAACGAAAAATAAAGGGAGACAAGGAAAACGGCTCGAAATTGATTGATTTGAGAAGAGAAAGAAAGATAGAAATAATAGAGAAAAACTTAAGATTTACAACTAATTTCGCAAAAGGTGCATTTCACTGATTGAGCTCATCACCTGAACTGTGGCTGCTTTTGAAATGTTGAACTTGATTTGCGATGAGGAGGGTTTTTCGTTTCTTGTTTTCTTTTTTTTTTATTGAAATTCACCACATTTTATCAATTAATCATCCATTGATATTAATTCGTATGATTTCTGAGTTAAATTTTTTCCTTTCCTTTTTCTTGACAATTTTGACGAAGAAATAAAAATGGGAATAAATTTTCAAAAAATTAAAAAAAAAAAAAAATGATAATTATAATAACGCTAAGTACGATTTGGTTATCAAGCAATTTTTTTTGTGCTGATCGTTGAAGCATCACCAACATCATAAAATAATTAATTAGTTCATTTTTGGGCAATTGCCTCTCTCAGAAATGTATGAAATTCAAGAAACTCAATCGAATCGATGTATTTCGACGTTTGGAAGAAACAATTGATTTTCATTTGAATGAAAATCATCGAATGCGGATGCATTTATTTGGTAGCATTTATGCCGACTATTCGGATGCAAAGATAAAGTGGGGAATATGAAATCAGGTGAATTCTTTGAGGAAGTTTTTTTTTCATATACGATTTTCGGAAATCCTTTCCAACCAAATGAATTATTGTGGTTTTTTGTTGAAATTTTTTTGCTCGCCGTGAATGCTGCGCGTGGTGTGTAGCTGTGGAAGTACACATTTCTGCTTTAATCTTTCGTCTTTTTTTGTTGTTGTTGTTGTTTTTTTTTGTTTGTTTTGTTTTGCTCTCGGTTTTTGATTAAATTTTGCTTTCTAATGCTTAAAAAGTTAATAACAACGGACAAAAAATTAGTAATAACCAAATCGTATTGAATTTCATCT
>JANSTV010141478.1:0-31462 GCA_027564135.1 Lestremia cinerea
AGAAAAACTATTGAGATTTCTGATAAAATTTGCTTTATCTGAAATTTTCGAAATTCGCCACAAAAACCAAACAAATGACGACCGATCCGTTTGTCGCATTCACAACAGCGCGCTCAGCATTCTCGGACTAGATTCGGCTCGCAGAGTCGAGAATGCGGTCGCTTAGGAAAATAATCAATATTTCGTTGACATCAGGTTTAATCGTATTTGGCCACATGAAACGTGAAACAACTGTGATAATTTTGGAAATTGAGTTCGTTTTCAATATTTCATTGAAACGCAAACAGATGAATTGACTCGCTCAACGGGTCTAATTGAAGTGAACCGACATGTGAATGAAACGAGGAAATTGGGTTAAACGATTGTCCAATGTCACCGGAATGGTGGATGCGATCCCCCCGAGGCGATCGATCGACCGTCGCGATGCCTCCCTCACCCAGCACCAGCGACCAACAACGAGGAAATGGAAGAGACAAAAACCCAGCAAATGAATGTGATTTTCGCGATGAACCGACAAACGGACTGGGCCAAATGAGTCAAATAAAACCGTAGCCATTCGCTAAAATCGAAAACAATGTCCAAACCAGCGGCAAACAGCCGCAAAATCATGGAAGCACAGCGATGTTCAGGCGAATTATGTCTGACAAAGGTAGAAGAAAGGCAAAAAATTACGGCCATTTGCGAAATGAATGTTTGTGGAATTGATTCGGTTTCCCGGACGGAACGGGCCGGGACGGAACGGGATGAAACGGAACATGACATAACCGAAACAAGCGCAAAATTCGCTGGTCGGCCAACAAACGAAATTGTCTGTAAAATGTGGCATTTTCTGCCAATGTCATGCTTGCATAATTGCTTTTAACTTCCATCGTTGGTTAACGAAATTGAAATTGAATTGGAAAAGCAAAGCGTAAATGATGGCTTCGCTTTGTTGTTGTTGCCCGTCGAAAGGCACAAACACCGGATGAATGATTGGCACTCGGCAATTGTGTCAAGTCAAATGCAGGACCGACATCTCGACCGATTTCATACACAACCGATGAGCTTGTTGTGGCTGGAGTGTGCTTGCCGTTGCGAGTATGTCAGATGGATCGGATCCATCGCTTTGATGAGGGCTCATTACCGTTGCTGGTCTGCCGGAATGTTTTTGAACGTTTCCTTTGAGCCTTCGGCGTCTGGCAAGCTTCGTCTTGGAAGCTTGTCTGAGCTTCGCATCAACCGCTTCCATCAGCAATTATCCGGCATAGCGAGCCCACACCCGTCAATCGATCATTAATTTCCGAAAATTCATTCCTTTATTATTCATTTGGAAGAGAATCGACACGATATCGAAACGTCACAAGAAATCGTCGCGTCACATTCTCCGCGCTAATATTCTTGGTATTGATCATCATCACAATTTATTTTGTCATTAATTAGTTATTTATAGCTGTGGACTGTTGTTGTCGGTTTTCCAATCGACACAACTTGAATATTCTGAACGGATCGACGCAAGTATCGCCGAATGAATATCGTATTGATGTCTGCTGGGTTTATTTGGGTTTTCGAATGGCATTTGTCGTTGTTTGTTGGGACCATTGTGGACTGGTGGGTGTGTGTGTGTGTGTGTGTGAATGATGTTATTGTGGATTAATGAAAATTTTAAATCGTCAATATCGACGTTCACTTTCGAAGAGTGACGCTTTCAGGATGCCTTATGTTGTGCGAGATATGGGTACTGGGAGGGACCCCGTCTCTCGAACCGAACGACAACCTTCATGATTCGTGGTGAGAGGAGCACATCAAGCACTTTGTGGCGACATAAAACCCTAAAACAGTTCATCGCCAACGAAACACATTCCAAAGACATTTATGCACATGGCGCGGCTATAGCATATGCGACTGGCTGGCTATGAATGGTCGCGCTGTGTCCAACTATTTATAAAATATTGAAATTGAAATTGACAATAAGACAACGGCGACAATATACAATGTTGCGGTCGATGAATACAATAAAAAGCAATTGTTGTTTGAGTGATAAAATTGAAATGGGTTTTTCGGTAAAGTGGTTTTCAAAATGGCACTGCTCAGCATAGCCCAGCGCATAGCTCCAACACTGCGATATGAACCATGAGGTTAAGTAAATGAAATTAATTACATTTTAACATTGTGGTAATGACAGCGGGCTGTGTGTGCGGTCTGCACTCGTCACACCAAATTCCCGTTGACAAACAACAATAGAACTTTTTTTTTTTTTCTTTCGGATTGGCATTATCCGGAAATGGGGTTTTGTCTGCGATAAGACTGTCAACATCTTGTTTGCGTTAGTCACTCGACCGATAGAGATACCGACTCGGTTTGACGATAAATTTCAAATTGTTTTTCTTGGTTTTATTCAATTCTTTTTCTTATTTTCATTTTGGTTTTTCATTTTTCTCGGTTGACAACGCTCAAACAAACTCAACGCAGATTCTCTTTCATTCCTCCCATTTACCACCGGCCGTGCAGCAACATGATTTTCAATAAATTTCCTTTCACCCAAATGCCACTGTTTTTGACACATTGAACTGTGTTATTTAAACGAAAATAAGCAAATTCGATGATCCAATGTAGCGCATGCAAACAACGGTATTTCGAACAGTATTTAGCGTAGGTGCAATCAGTGGGGTGACTGATGGAAAACGTATTTCAATCGGCATTTTCTTGAAGGCTTTGTGTGTTACGGCATTGATGTTTCGACAGGCTTGCGTTGGGATAGATCGTAGGCCGGATCTCCGCCTCCGGAAACTGGAGTAGCAATGGACGAGCAATTTTCCAGCGCCTGATGCTGTTACCAAACAATGGCACGTGTTGCCAAGCATTCCACTGCCAGTGAGCTGCTCGTTCAGCTGATTCACTCTCACTTTCGGTGCGAGTGCATCGAACGCATCACCGAGACTGGCCTTAAACGAAATTTCATCGAATTCACCGACTCGAAACCGAAAAAAAAACAACATAATCCAATTTCATGTTCGACATACACAAAAAACGTGTAAGCCGCGTCTCCCTCGTTGATTGTTTACCATTGCGCCCAGTTTATTTGCAAAACGAAAATGGAAAAACATCGAAATTCAACGATAAATGAACGGGAAGAAAGACGGCGAAAAATGATCCAAACAAACGATTCGACAACAGCAGAAACATCATCTGCTTTCAGCTGATACTCCGCTTCACTCCGAGTGTATCGTAGTTGGTCCGATCGACTTCATCACATCAACAAAATTACAAGCATATGCTAACCAAGGTATCACTTTGCATCGAACGGCGAGGCAGTGAGCGACACTCACACACTCACACACACACATAAGCCGAACGCATCGTGTCGCATTGAAAATCATTGGAACTGAATTTCTGATCTGGTTGCTTTTGCTCGATAGCTGTTGCGTTTTCATCGTCGATTCCGCATGAAACTCAAGTGAAGGAAGTCATCTGCATGGCTGCTGTTCTCAAGTACGTATCATTGTCGACAGAGGCTTGTAATCGCTCGCGCTCGCACACACACAAATAAACAAACATCCTATTCGAACGGATGGTTGGCCGGTTGGTCGGTCGGTCGACCGATGCTTTCAAACCAAGTCAGATGAAAAGGAAACTCTAAATTTGTCGATATGACTCATTTTGCAGGCACAACAAAACATGTTTAATTTCAATAATATTATTATTATATTTTTAGCTGTAAACAGTAGTCGACATCAATACACCTTATTCCTCGTTCTCATCTCTTGTTCTCGATTTGCGAATCTCGATTTGCGGTGCTCGATAGCATACAAATGTGAATGGCAATCACTTGAACTTGTATGAAATGGGAAACAACGACCACGACGACGACGACAACAACAGCAGCAGCAGCAGCAGCAGAACAAGTAGCGGCAACAACACCCGTAATAAATGATAATAATAACAGCGACGACGACGACCAGAGAGTAATAACGAAACCCAGAGCAGAAGTGATGGTGACTGCCATTGGGGAAATGAATTAAATGTGGTCGTAGGTTGGGTACCCCAAGTCATTGGAATCGGGCCCATTCCGTTGCGATGATGAATGGATTGAGGTCTCATTTTGAAATGTGACTCTTCAGTTGTTCGATTGAAATGATGATGTTTGTCGTGAGACAATGCTATAAGAGAGCCACCGACCGATCAAGGACTGAATATTGTTTGTCGTTCGGATGGAGGAGAGTCAACGCATCTGACTATGATATAAGACAGCAGCGCACGATGCTCACAGCAGAAATGTCTTGCCGTCGTCGTATGGAACGATGTTATTGGTCGACTACCATCGACCTTGCATGGGTCCTTAACACGATTTTTCGTAGATTGTGTGTTCCACTGTGCCTCATTCTCCAATCGTTGCTTCAGTTCTGGGTGCTGTTGTTGTGGTTGTCGTTTGCTTTACTGATGCGATTCAAAGTATGCGCCGTATTCTTTTCGCAACATTTTCGCATCATTTTCTTGCAAGTTTGAATGCGATGTCATGCCGATCAGAATACAATGTTGATGTTAATTCACATTAACATGCGCCTTTGCTCATTTTACTTTTCGCCAGTTATTTCAGGAATTTTATTCGATGAATTTCATTCGCAGAACTGTTTGCTGTTCTTTCTGGTTGTTAATATTTTCGCTCAGATTTTGTTTTGTGTCAAAAGTAAATATTTTCAACATGACGCGGCTTCAGCAAGGAAACAATCGGTTTTGCTCAACTGTTTTACTGTTCCGCCGATTGATTTCGAGTTCAATGAAATCGGCTGCCGGTTGAAGGAAATTCTCGACCTCGACCGAAGAGCTACCCAAGAGTCGTGTAGACGCTTAGTTGAATCTTCAACGAAGCTCAATGCATCAGTAAAATCCGCTCAAGCAAAATTGAAAATGACGATTCTTATTCGAAACCGATTTCGCTGATAGGAATTAGGAAAATTACACAAGCAAACCGACAAAATTACGCAAGTCGTTTAGTTCTAGTTTTACACATAAGCAAGCGCCACTTGATGGATATGACAAGAGTTACAGCAACACAGGCAACAACAACAGCAGCATTCGTAGCAGAAGCAACTGTGGAACAACACAACAAAAACCTAGTATTCTAGTGGCATGAGGCATACACGACACGACAAACAGTCGGATGTTAGCCATTGGCTGAAACGTAAACATTGAAAAATATCTTGATTTGGTGGATTTTTGCGCGACCAACAGACGAATGTTTACAGTAGCGGGTCGCAACAATACCAGCACAACAAACACGATGGCATTTTCCCTCAGACGATTTTCCCATCAACAAACATCAAATACACACACAAGAACACACACACACACACACACACACACACACACACACACACACACACACACGCACACAACTCGCCAAGCGATCAACAATCAGCAACAACAGTCGCGTCACTGGTGTGTGCTGGTTTCGTTGTGTAGCGATTGTTCAAGAACTCAATTCCCCTGCACGATGGCCCATCGTGCGCAGTCGGTTTTTTTCGTGTGTATGTGTGAGTCTATTCTTGTCTGTGTGTGTATGTATGTGTGTGTGAATTCATGTGTGTTTGATTCCGACACAGTCACAGTCATTTAATGTGTGCATGAATTCAAGAGCCGGCAACGCCATAGATTTCAATGTAAATACAATGTGAATTGCGTTGCGACATGGCGCGCCGCGAGAACACACCGCGCGGCAATAGAGCCGAGTCATTAAATCACCAATACCAAAATTATTGAGATTGATTTCGTTGTGGCACTTGGTCAAGAGCGAAAAAAAAATGATTTATTTTCCCATCGATATCGCCGTCAACGACCAAACACCAACCTGAGCTATCGGTCAAGTCTCATATTTTCCTCTGAAAACTCCTCGGTCTCTTCTCCTTTTCGAAAATGAGGCAAATATTTGGAAAAATTCTTCGTCTTATGAAATTCCAATGTTACTCGATTTCGACTACTAGGAGCGAGGCAATTCAAATGGTTTCGGCGTTTTTCAGCCGTCGCCCAGCGACGCCATTCAACTCCCATCGATCGCAAGCATCCCATCCGAGGCGATTCGATTGAGAATGAGTCGTCGTTAAATTCGACAATGGTTTGTTTTGGTAATAAAATTTTATGATTTGTTTTTGGTTGTCTCTCTCTCAGATGAGTGACTGTCGACGAGAGAGAAAACAATTGGGCATTGCCGTCTGACATACTGTGGCGGTGCAATCGAATGAAGACGTTTCGTGGGAAATCTCAGTCGAATCAGCAAAATGTTTCCCTTTCAAAGCGGAAAATTCAATAAAGCCGATATTTTTGCGTGAAACGAAGAAAAAAATTGTGAATTTAATCGGTGGACAGCATGAAATCGTCATCAGCAGCGTATGTATACACACACGAATCGCACACGAACGCCATCCACTCAGTCACGGCACCACCACAACGGCGATTCTGTTCGTGAATATTCGTTTACCACATGAAAACACAGGCCAGAACCATCTCCCACCAACGTCGAAGACGTCCAAGTCGATGTCATAATAAACCATTTTCTGGTCGGAATTTTCTCGTTAGATTCGCTGTGAACGTTGAAAAATGACCGAAACCAACAGGAAAATCTCCAAATCTGTCGAAATAACGGGCCAGTGTGACGTCAGAATCGAGTTGGAATGTGAGAATAATTGCAGACGAAATCTTACCGACTGACGTTTCGGCCGGGATTCCGGTGTAGGGTGGATGCGGTACTCACCTTTGAAGCAAATTATCATATCCCGCTGTCAAACGATGAAAGAATGTAGCTTTTGATTTTGGTTGATGGATTTCGCTTTGATTCAATTGCTGAAAAGTCAAAACAACAGTCTTCAAGGTCCTCGCATAATGCTTTCAACACTAGCCCAATACTCGTGCATCACACTGACACACCGCAGCACATTGAAACTTGATCGTATCGAAAATTGTAGAGATTTTTATTTCTTCTTTTGCTTCACTTCAATTTGACTTTGTGCTCACTTCACTTGTCCAAAATAAGAAGGAATAAAACGAGAAAAATGTTTCTGAGCGAATAAATAATTTTTAATTGTGTGTGGACTCTGTCGTCATTCACAAACACGAAATGTTCATTTTCGTTTTATTCAAAATCCAGACGAAATGCACTCTCGTCAAATCAAATGACAATTCAACGTTCAAATCAAATTACGCAAATAATTCACATTCACAAAATTGTAATTTCGATTTTCTTTAAATATTTTTTTTTTCTGTCAATGATAAAACAACGAAAGCAGTTCCACTAGGCAAAGCGAGAATATCAAATGTTTATTATTGGGTTTGTTCAGAGTGAGACACAATCAAAATACGACGACCAGGCTCACTTTAGACGGCCATATTTGACATTCGGATCAGTTCAGATAGTTGGTTGTTGGCGTTTCATTTGAATTTTTTTTTTCTTTTTATATATCTTCAGATGGGAGCTCCTGCACGATGTTAACAAGCTGCGACGGATCTGCCGATCCCTCCCGACCGAACCTGTCCTCAAGCCCGAAATCCAATCACAAGTCTCACCAGTCGAAATTGAACAAAAGAGAGGCGTAGCGACATCTGTGGTCGGCTTCTGAACGATCAAGTAGTTGGACTCACCGCGATTCTGATTTGACTTTCCGTACAAACAGAAAAGAATAAGAATCTCGATTGCGGTCATTGTTGAATGTAGAATCATTGATTTGAGTGTGATCGGCCCTTCATCAAACATTCGTCAAATCATCGATTTGTTTCCGAATGACCGACTGGCCTCTCTTGAGCAGCTGATTTCAGTTTAGTCTGAAACACGATCTCGCCAATGAATCGAACCGGATATTTCCGATATTATTCGGTTCTTGAAAACCGACGATGTCGAAATAAAACTCAATCGGCTCGAAATGAAAACAATCTGCCAAGCCTTGATTGCCTAGCATGCAAGCGTTTGATTCACCGGCTCGCCACCGCCATCTATTCGAGAATAGCACGCTATCCGCTGTGTTTGCGTGTCTACCGAATGACCTTGGAGTAACGGTAAGGAAAGTATGTTAATACGTTGTGATATGCCGATCACTTGGCCAGTGATTCAGCTTGAAATGACTGAGCATTAGTTGGAGCAAAGTGCCCGTTCAGCCTTCGCTAAGCAATAGGCGTTGATTTGCTATCTGCGTTGTCAACATGATCTCATAAAGGAGGGGAAATTGAATTATTTTCCGTTGAATGTCGATAAATAACCATCCGAGTGATTTACGCTTTGCGAGCGACTAATTGAAAGTGAGAAATTACCACAATTGCGACAAAATTAATGTGTTCGGTGACGGACTCGTCGAGAAAACGCCGGCATTTTGATTTATGACTTGATGTCAGTGTGCTGGTAATCGCACATGTGTCCGGTCTGCTTTTCCAAGAGTTCTACCAATTTATTAACCTCTCGGTCAAGGATAAAGGCCATAAACACAGCACACCCACCAAGCCCGTGACTGACTCCAGCGATGCATGTCATCGCTGCTTCCATTCGCTATTCAGATAAACGCACTCCCCAACGAGCGAATGCAAATGCGAGAAACGATCAAATTGCAAATGAGAAAGGTTTCGAACATCGATTGACCATTCGTTTGATTTACGTGATTAGTGAGTCACTCGAAGTAAACATTTTTCCCGTAGAATCTACCTCCCACTTGGCGACACGTTTTACGCTCAGCAATTACGTAGCTCTATCGTCTTTTATCCGCTTAATTCGCAATTAGTCCGCAATAAACGGAGATAACAAGATGTGGCAAACAATGTCACATTCTGATCTGTCAGCTCGCCGGTCAGATCGTTAGATTTTCATTGGAGATGCCAATCGCACCGCATGGCTACGTCAATGGCATGGCAGCAAGAGTCGCTTCGTCTAGGTGTGTGCCTGTGCGATTGTGTGTGATTCGCGTCAATTCGTCGATTGTGTTGAATCGCGCACAAAAAACAACGGCTTGCAATGGGTGCCAATTCATTAGCATAAATTACTTTAAATGCCGTTCAATAGGGAATTGCTGTGGCGTTTAGACTCCAATCAAAACTGTTTTTCAATCGAACGATTCTGTTTTGCTTTTGATCGGGAAACATTCCTGGAAACTTTTGCGAATGGAAAATGCTTGCCGGGGTTTTGTGTGATTGATAATGGCGGTAAGGGCGCCAGCATTGCTGCTGCAAGCTTGTTTGCCGCGGCTACTGCAACGGTGTCGCTGGCATTAGTTCATCGCATGGCTTTTACGCAAATTGCTATCATTCGCTCTCCGATTACTGGTTTTTAACACAAATAACCTGAAATTATTCGATTTTTCAATCATATTTAATGCTTCTAACGTGTGCCATTACCGACAATTGCTTTTGCACGTGGATTATGGATCGACTTTCGTTTCGTCGGAGACATTGGCCTCGATTCATTTGGATGCAAAGTGTGGCATTTTGGGAGCATTCCTGGCGACTTCCGGGCGATAGTATGCTTCATCACACACGTGCTGTATCCGGTTCAGTCTGCGACTGGTCGCGCAGACCAGTTTACCTTCAGCTGGAGACAACAACATGCACTTTTTATGTTCTAGTCGTCGGCGGCCGATGGAGTCATCTCTTGGTGCATCTTCAGATGACGTCAACGAATTTTCCAACCATTAAACGGTAGCTCCAGAATCGTCTATTCCTAGAACGATTGCGATCACTGCATTTCATGCCATCCTCTTTACTTCTCTCCTCGCAGTGAACACCCTCGTATTGTCAAACTCATTGAACTTGCTCGTGGAAAAAACCAAGTTGATTCCGGAAAAAGCAATAATAAATCTCTTTCGCGAAACCAGCACATTTGTATCAGTCCGGTCGTCGGCCGTCACAATCGAAAGAGGAAATTATCGAAGCGGCGATTAACGAAATTTCGCTTTCAATGCCAACGTTGCTTGTTGTCTGTGCGTGTCCTGCATATCAACGTCGCGACTCATCTCGTATCACAGTTCAAGGTAGTCGGTTATCGCGTAGCGACACTCGGGGCTTGAATCATCTATCGGCGGCAATGTCACGGTCACCACTGGACCCAAATCGACGAAATTATCATAAATTTTCGAGCGTTTAAGCGTAATGCATTTCAGAGGGTTCTTCGCATCGGATGTAGCGCAGCCACTTGATGCGGCAGCGTGCGAATGGGCAATAAATCTTGACCTTTTTTGAAGCGTCAATCGTGACCGTTTCAATTGCTCATTCGTCTCGCAAATGAGCAGCGCCGCTGTGACCTCGACTCGATTTTGGTCGTCGGATGCTCGTCACGACACTTTTGATCGACCGCTTGATCGACGACAAAGCACAAAATCCATGATCTTTGTCAGAGCCAATCAATAATCGATGAGACTGCGTTAAATGCATTCGTTGCGTAACTTTGGCGTCGAGCACGCAATTAAAAGGTATTCAAATCATTCACGGCTTCGGCTCAAACCAAAATAGAAACGAACCGAACATATGGCAAATGGACGGTTGCGTTAACGCTCGCGTACCACAGCACATCGCCTGACTGCAATTCGAGATGAATCGTCACGGTTCGAATGGCAAGTGTTGTATGCGGTTTATCGACATCATCGATTCGTCCGTGAGTGCTTGGCGCGCTTCAACCGGCGATGGAAAATGATAAGTGACAATTGTCGATTGCGGTTATCGCCAAACTTTCGAGGCAATCAAGGCGAACGAGAATGCTGAAGCCGTCCATGGTGATCATTGAATCGAACGAATCGAGATGTTTCATCGGGTCGGGTCATGAATGTGGTTCGGGTCAATTAAAATTGATTCACGCTTTGCTCGCTATCCACAGAGTCGAAATTTGATTCGGTGTCGGCTCAGAAAACACCAAGCCACACGCGAAAGCCGCGCTTCACTGCCTGCCAAATTGCTATCCATCAAAAAGCAACCGCTGAAAAATGATTTGCTCATCGCGAAGCGTTCATTGTGATGAATCGTTCAATCGCCGGCATTCTACGTTTTGCCATTGTTCTGATCGGCTTGAATGTGTGTTTATCTGATTTGGTTCGGTTGAGAACGTCACGGACTGAATCTGACATCAACATCACCACCACCAGCAACAACAACAACAACAATTATAGCAAAGTTCTGGCCAAAACACAGCACACACAACGGCCAACCCATTCGTCAGTCGCACAACACAGCGGCGACTAGAGACAAACAACGTCACACCAACACCATCGCACCGATTGAATGTAGAATATTCATTTAGAAATGCGGTTGCGACTACGTCAAGAGTGCGATGCGAACGAATTTTTTTCTTTATTTTTTATTTCCAATTTTGTTTTTCATCGTTTTTTTTTTCTCTTTTATTTTATTTTTTTATTCCATTCCGTTTTTACTTTTGTGTTTCAACCGTTTTCAAGTAGCCAACGAGCCCAATGCGAGTTGTACTTAGTTTATTGTTGATCGGTTCGTGCCGACGATAAGACGCGACGTCGACTGATTCTCTGCGCTTTGAATGTAGAACGTGTGCGTGCATCAATTCAGTTTGAATGAAAAATTTTCGTTTGATAAAACATTTTTCGTTAGTTTGTTGTTTGTTGCAGTGCTGTGCAGTTGTGCATTTCTTGGTAATTGAGATTTCTCTTCGTTTTGCTAATTGGTGATAAATGCCATTCGGTTTGCAACAATTTCACACAAATTTTCCGTTGAAGTCAAGTGCGATTCGAACATACATTTCTCGATGCAAATTTGTGGACCAGTCAAATCGGGGGCTTGGAAATCTCAAGCTGAACACACAAAGATTGAGTAATTGCGCAATCAAAATGAAGCAAGCGAGTGGAGTGTTGATCGTCTACCGTCTGGAGGAGTCGCTTACCTTTTCTAGGCAAATCATTGCCGTTGAAGACGTTGTTGACGCAAATCAACAAATTCCATGATCAACGCTAAAGTCATCTGGCTCTCGAGAAAAACAAATAGTCAACAAAGAATCAACAAGAAAGAGAGGAATCAAAACAAAAATAGAATCGAAATTTCGTCAAATGACGAATTGCAACAACAAAAACGACATTTGACTAAATCTAGTGGCCAAGCGTGCGTGTGTGTGTGTGTGGTGCTTGTTTTGAGAAAATCGACAAGCGACGATGAGAAAACAAGTCAAAACAAACAAAACGATAAAGTTTCAAACGAAACTGAACCGAAAGATATGAATAATGAATGGGATTGACTTGGCAGAAATTATTCCAAATGTTATGCGACGAAGAAAGTTCATCCATCGGCAAAATATGCACAAGACATAATCGGGCCGAGTGACAGTCGATGGCCTTAGGCCAAAATGTGCATGCACGCGATGACGTCACAGTGAAATAGAGCAGCGTTTAATTTTCATTTGCAATCCGCCAGCGCAACATTTCACATTTCAGCGAGAGTCCAAGTCGAATGTAAGACCGAATCACCGAGTGGACTTTGACATTTCGGAAATCGACATGAATCACAATTACACAGTCAGTTAGACGCAATGTGTTTACTCATCTGGGGCGTTATCGTGAGGAGTTTGATTGCGTAGCGCCGATTACGACCGAATGAAAGTGAATTGGCCTCCAGGGTCTCCGCTTATTTGTCAAGTCAATGGGCATTCACCATAGAATTTCTTGACGTTCAAGTGACTTCCAAGTGATTCTGAAAATGGCAAGGCGATTCAAGTCGAATGCCGACCACCGAAAACATTCTCGAGAAGGAACGAGTTCAATATCAATATTTGAGTATATTTCTCGAATGGCGTAAGCACATTGACCAATCAGCCAATGTGATAAATGATCAATGATCGAATGATCATTCACTCGGCCTCAATGAATATCTGCTTTCTCAATACTCTCGGGTTCTTGGCAATTGTTTACTCGTTTTGAGGAAATTTCCGCGCATTCACAGACGTTGACCTTTGGCGCAATGTCAAAACAACCTCGAAGAATGTTCAATTCGGTGGTGATTGCTCGCAAAATGGTTTATGCGAGAATGGAATTGACCGGTTTATTTTTGTACAATTAAGGTGATGTACTATAGTTGCTTGGTCGATGGTCCTCATCGATGAATTTGCGATCGTATATCAAATTTAACGAGCCAAGCCTGTAGATCAGACGCCTCTTGTTTGTTCAACTTGTTTTCAAGGGCTGCAACAATGCGTCTCATTGAAATACTCTGCAGGAAGTGCAACAATCACCGCAATGGACACGACTCGACCATTGTCGAAATTTCTAAAGCGTAAATTTCAACTTGGAAAACTTTAGACCGCATCCCCGAATGCGAAACGCGCTCTTTCACAATTTCCATTGAAAAGCTTATAAATCACGCACGGAAGACTTGCATAAAAGCGGCCAATAACTGTTATTACGTAAATTATGCATTCAACGAGTGTTTGATTTCGTATTGAATGGTTCTTGGCGGATCGTAAATGACATACAATTAATGGGCAATTGATTGGATGATAATAATCGTAAAACGTGGAGAAATATCAATAATTTGTGTTAATGTGCGCAAATGATTCGAAACGGTGTTCTCGTTTGTCGACCGCTGCAACATTGACAGTTCTGTTGGCAAATAGCATTCGATCGCTTGAAAAGAATGTTTGTTTTGGGAGGAACTCGATGAGGCAACTGAGCGGATCCCATTTTGTTTTTTTTTTTCGTTCATTGCGACCAATTGAAATGGTCTTCACATTGAGAGGAAGACGAGGCAAGTTCTGGGAACGGTCGAAAAGTGATAATGGCTCTGTTGTTGATCGTTTCGACCCGGACAACAGCGGCTGCTTGAATAAACAACAAAGTCCTCTTTCACCGCAGTCTACGGCTCGATCGGTCCGAAGAGCCTATTTAAATTGCTGATTCGTCGATTGTATTTTCAAATTCAGTGAATTTCAAAATTGAATTCGAATACATTCGTTTGCATTCATTTCATATTTCGTTGACCAAAAATGTCAATGTGGGGAAGGCACCGAAGGATGGAAGGGGTGTACCCTTGGGGAATTCGAATTCGAGTTTGTCGATGGATTTGGTAAATGTGCGTTCATTAAGAATGTTTCGCGTGGAAAATTGTCCCATTCATTATGCAATCGTATGCGCGACGATCAAGGTCTTTGCAAGTCGACCAAATGGGCATTCGATCAATATGTGACATTGGGGGTCAAACAAACCAGTTAGCCTGAATTCAAGCGCTCAAACCGGCGCGAGTCATTCACGAAACACGTAATAATTCTTTTTACGAAGAACTTTCCAAGTTCAATTCGCTTGATGCTATCGCGTAATCGAACACACTCGTAATAATTTCGAAATCACTCGATTGCCAATTGGACGAAAACATCCACAATGTGCACATTGTTTCCACGATTTTCCAATTGACTTCGCGCCGACCCACTGAAAGCAACTGCATCGATTGTCGGACGCGGCAATTGTTCAGCTAACAATATCGACGCAATTTCAATTGTAGCATTCGTCCAGTTATTGACGAACGGTAATTGTGGCAATAATGCATTTCGATTTTGCGCTCTTCGGTTTCATGTCAATTTTCCACACTGAAACGTAACCGTAAAACTACTGTGCATTTACCGTCGTTTATCAGCACTGAAATGCAATAATGGAAACCAACTGCGGCTGTGACATCATTTTCCATCGTTTAGGAAACGATGACAGGGAAATACTTTGGGAAACACGATTAGCTTGACCGATCGATTTGACATGGTGGCGACTCGGTTAATTATGCGAATTCCTTCATTGCTCATTCAATTACATGTCACCGCTTTGAGAACTATCGCATCGCTCTCTAGATCGAGTGTCACTCTTTTGACTTCGGAAATCAATCATTTTCCGAGCAACAAAGTGTGCATTCATCGGAATTTGAAATGTCACGAAAGTAAACGCGTTCCGATGATAAGCACTCTCGATTGTCTCTGCAGAGAGAATATCAATGCGATAAACGGACAGTGGACGCAATGCAAGTCACGTTTCATTCTAAAACTTCATTTCGTTTTCATTCCAGACTGGTGTTTCGTAATCGATGGTTAAGTGTGTGATTGACTTGTAAGAGCTGCCAAGTGTTTTCCGAAAGGAAATGCAATTTACGTGAATTATTTCCAAAATTTTGACAATTTAAAAGTGAATTTGAAAGACTTTTGTCGAGTGTTCCAAGTGACAGACTCACAATGCAGTATTCCTCCGACGAAATAAGTGTGGAAGAGGAGCCTTTCACGCGGAGACAACGCAAGGAATCCCTGCGAATGCTCAAATACCTACCGCATTGGCCAGCCGTAAACATCGAATTCCAAGACTTGGTCTTCAACGTTCCAGATATAAGCGGTGAGTTTTATGGTTGTCTGCGGTGGAGATGTGATGGTGACGATACGCATTTCATCACATTATTTACGATCGCTTTTATCTCGATGTTTTAAAATCAACCGTAAGCGTGGTCACACTTATCTTCATTAGCGCACAATGTATCAAACTCGTAAAAAGATAATCTGCCCCCACGACGATCAAGCACTTCCTCATTTTGCTGGAAAAGTCGCCACCGAGTTGGAAATTCACTGCGAAAAATTGCAATTGTTCATTTATTGATTCAATTACATACAATGTGCTGGTAATGATCGCCTTTCGATGAGAGTTGTTGCCCGAGCAATTGATTGTTTTTACTGATTTTTGATTGAACCGCTATTGCAGGAACGTGTTGATTATATAAAAACGATTTGAAAACAAAATGCAGTCACACGCATGCGGTTCGGTTGCGTCCCCTACCTCGCCGGCCCCACCGTTTGATCTGTCACTTCGCATGAGTTATCGCCACTCGCAACTGTCAATAAGGATTTCAAAAATGCAGTTTTAATTAACTAAAATGTAGCTCGTAATTCCTTGCAGTGCATCGAGCACATTGTTCGCATTCAACAGCTGAGCTGAGGCATTGATTTTGGTCGTGTCACTTCCTTGATTGACCGAGATATTGACACAGATTCCAATTGAAGCGACTGCATTGCTATGGTCGTTGCGGCATTTTGTTGACTCAATTATCGAATGGGGGTATACACTTATTCTATGATTCCTAGTCCAGTTTGACAGGCTACATCGAGACGACTGTGTTGTTGATCGTCTGTGACTTTTTCCTGCGAAAACAGACACATTACGGAGATGGCGACTGGTAGCAAATTACCACCAATTATATTTTGATCGGTGCCATTTCGTTCATCTGATTAGACCGTCGTTCGTATCAATTCGATACCGAAATTTTCATTTGCTATGACCTTGCGGTAGATTTCCAGACGGCGTCAGGGTGTAATATTTGAACTTCGATGTCATCGAATTTGAACTTCGATGTCATCGAATACAAACGCAAATTCTTAAAGGCGAAACTTAATAAAGAGGCATCGTAAATTGACCAAACGAGTCCACTGAAAACTATGTCATCATCAATAGCATCATCATAATTATCAGGTTATTTGATCGCATCACTTTGCATGCTGACTTCGCTGCGGGTTCGTTGTATTTTTAGCGATTTTGTTTACAAAAATGTTCGAATGCAAATAGCTGAATCTTTTACGATAGTTTGTCTGATGATATTTGCCTTTTATCTCTGTTTTGACGCTCGCAAATATTTACCAATTTTCTCAATCGAGCTTTGGCGATAAGATGCTCAAATCGATTTGGGTTGAGTTGATCATAGATTTGCGGGCGACCTCTGGGACTTTGCTCTCGCAGCGAACCGATCGTATTCCACTGAATGATTCATTGCCTTCCGACACGACCACAAGCGAGTCGAGCATCAACAAAGTCGTCCGAATTCAAGTTCAATGCTAAATTCAGCGAGTTTTTTTTTCGTACGCAACAAACATCGATGCCGAACCAGGCAAAGTTGAACAATGGAATATGATTTGCGAGTTTTGCGCTCGTAATGGTTTTGCGATTAGTTTTGGACGAAGCGCACGTAAGGAAAAAATCGATCATCAAGTCGATATTTGAATGGGCGAAATTCCGAGGCGGTTACCGGCAAGCAGATGGCAAATTAATGAGCGCAAAAACCGCGAAGCAATAAATCGTCACACTCTGCCGACAGCGTTTCGATGAAATTGAACGGATGATTGGGCGTTTTTCAAATCTATGCGCCGCTGGAATGAAATTAGAACGAATTGCGTCTCAGAAAATGGCGATTATATCCCAACAAAGGACTCAGAACGCTTGCTGTCAAACAATGAATTTGCTTATCAAGCCAATGGCTTTGTTATTGTCAAGTTGATAAACCCATTCTAAAAGTCAATGAAGTTATCTGCGTTCGTTGTGACGCGCGGAATGTTGCACTGATGACGTTGTGTTGAATCAACGAAACGGCGGATTCAAATGATGAATGGCACTGACTGCATCGGGACGATTGAAACGTCAACGAACCCTTTTGAGGTCGAACATTCAATCGGACACGAACAAATACCGTCATCGTCGCGTTCATAGCAACCAAATCCAAAGCAAAACAATCGTATGGTGATGCGCTGTTCAATAAGTCATGAGCGATTTATCGCAATGCAAACCATATGTTCCATCCGTTCGGTCGGACTCGATTGCTCGCGATAAATAACACAACGGCAACCGTTCACGATGAAGTGCTGCTAGTCGAGAATGTAGAGCATTTTTAATCTGTGCCGTAACAGCAATTGACTAGCTCAGCTTGAGTTATTTCATCTCCGGATGACGTACAACCCGATACGATGCCGATCATGCAATTTTACTATTCTTTTCCTCATCTTTCGCATAAAAGGAATTCTTCGTCGAAATGTTGAGCGCATCAAATCCAACCAAACCTGTTTGTCCAACGGTGCGTCGTCGCGTGAATCAGCACATTGTCAACACACAAAATAATCGCATGAGGAACGAAACACACAAGGCGCATTGTTCGCATTAGCCGAATCATCAATCAATCGGTTGCCGGCTGTGTGGCGATTCCGGTCGTGAGCTAGACCTGTTCATGGCGTTTTCCACGGAAAACTGAAATAAATTGCATATTTTCGGAGTAATTATTTTGTGGTTGTTCTTTGTCTCAGGTCAGGTTCATTGACATTAACGAGTTGCTAGCAATGCTTGTGAACAGCAAACGGTCATTTTCGCCTCTGTTTGTTTTTAATTTGCATATATTCTGCTGGCGCAAATGCGGAGGGAGCGAATGGAAAATAAATGATTTGGAGAATTGGCCTTTTAAACTGGATTTATTTGGAATACCAACAATTCATTTAGTTATTGTGGTGGAGTTGGTGGTCGTGGTGGTGGTGGAATGACTTCAAGTTTTCCGCAACAATCCGGGAAGCTCTTGGAGAGATCTTCATTGCCGCGAAGGTATCCGGGGGGTGTACGACCACATCTAATCCAATCGAGAGTGTTAGAATGGTGTATTGAATCAATCAAATGCTATGAACTTACGTTGTCCATTCCAAGCTGAAATCTGTATTGCATTTGGCGAGGTAGCATCCGTCGGAGTTCTGCAAATGTTCTCCTACAGGGAACGGTTTCTTCAGGTCCACCTGATAGCACTGCCCTGGAAAATCTGTAATCACCCGACTGTTTAGCACAAAATCAACCAAAATTTGTAATCAAACACCTACCTGGGTGCTGGTAGGGTTCAATCCGAATGACCGCGCCCAATGCACAGTGCAAAAAACACAAAAATAACGCAAAAGTCACTAATTTCGATGCCATTTCGATCGGTACCTTTCAAAGGCGATTCTCAAATGATGTCGTGTTGATGCGGTGCTGACCGTTTATAGCTGGCAACCGGGTTACCTGCTATCAAGCCAAGGTCACTTATTTCGGACGAATCATCTGTTCTTGACGATGAATAACACGCTGTGATGCAAACGAACTTGTTTTCGACTTCGGTGCGATGCGATAACAAACTCAGCCAATCACTTTCATTTCTCCTTCATTTAATCAAAATCGGCAAGAGATTGAAATTGAAATTTTCGTTGATTCTGATTTTAGGCAACAAAGTTATCTTGCGAGGGGTCAGTGGAAAATGTAATTCCGGGCAACTGACGGCAATCCTAGGCCCATCGGGAGCAGGAAAGAGTACGTTGCTGAACATTCTGGCCGGATACAGGTGAGTGGCTCTGAGCTCGTTTCAAGGCATGGTTTTGACATTGATTCCTACAGAGTCAGCGGAACCACTGGAAACGTCTTGGTGAATGGACGGCCTCGGGATGTTAGAACTTTTCGCAAGATGTCTCGTTACATTATGCAGGAAGACTTATATCAGCCAATGTTAACAGTTCGGGAGGCCATGATGGTGTCAGCCGACTTGAAACTAGGCGAGGACTTGAACAAAGAGGAAAAAACTGAAGTGGTGAGTTCAGACAGAAACCTCCAAGCACTTGGAAGATCTAATCGGTTCGATCGCTTTCAGGTAGACGAAATTTTGGGTTTACTAAGGTTGACCAAAACAGCCGACACTATGGGACATCTATTGTCCGGCGGTGAAAGGAAGCGGTTATCAATAGCATTAGAATTAGTGAATAATCCTCCGGTGATATTTCTCGATGAGCCAACGACGTAAGTTAACTATTCATTTCAGCTAAACTGGTTAATTAATCTCTGACTTTCTTCCTTGGAAAGTGGCCTAGATGACCTCTCCTGTTCCCAGTGCGTATCGCTTCTCAAAAGGATCGCCCACGGCGGTCGAACGGTCATATGTTCCGTTCACACGCCTTCAGCCAAAATATTCGATATGTTTGATCGAGTGTACATTGTGGCTGCGGGGCAATGTGTGTATCAAGGCAATGGCTCGAACATAGTCGATTACATGCAGAATATTGGTCTAAGCTGTCCGCTCACATACAATCCAGCTGATTTTAGTAGGCAAACTCCAATTAACTAAATCATAACTCTTTCTAACTTTTCCACAACTTGTTCGCTTCCAGTTATTGACGTCGCGAGCGGGGAATACGGTTACGAATTCGTTGATAAAATGATCTCGATGGTGGAAAATGGTCGTTGCCACGACTGGCAACCCTACAAAGCGATAGAAAACAAGGTTGAACAAGGGAACAGCGTATTTGATGAGTTCGAAGAGGAAATCAATCCGGAACAATTGAAGCCACGATCAACCAGCTGGCAGCAATTCAAAGTCCTCTTCAAACGGCGCTCGAAGCAACAGTGGAGGGATTCCGTAAGTTGACCATCCCTTGAATGTGGAGCGGAGAATTTAAACCGAAACCTTTGTCTTCCCTTCCAGAGCTACATAAAGCTGCGCATTTACATGACAATTTTCCTGGGCGTCATCGTGGGGAGTATTTATCAAGGCATCGGTAACGATGCGTCCAAAGCTCTGTTCAATTTCGGTTTCTGTTTCACCGTGACGATAGCGTTCATGTACAATCCTCTGATGCCGGTGCTGCTGCAATGTGAGTAAGCCTCCGACAAGTCTTGGACCCGAAGCTAAACAATTTTGAATTGCAGTTCCAACGGAAGTCCAACTACTCAAACGGGAGCATTTCAATCGATGGTTCCGAGTGGGTCCGTACTATCTGGCGATGGTTACTTCAAAGCTTCCACTCCAAATTGTCCTCGCCTTCACTTACATCAGCATGATCTACTTCATCTCGGAGCAACCGATGGACTTTGATCGAATGGCGATGTTTTATTCGATATCTCTGCTGATCGCATTGACTTCGGAGAGTTTGGGAGTGTTGATTGCATCCCGATTGAGTCTGATTGTAAGTTCGCCTCTAACATTCTGAAGGACCATTTCAATTCATCGTAAAATTTCTCGTTTCAGAATGGCATGTTCGTTGGCCCGGTGTGCACAGTTCCCCTGATGCTGTTGGCTGTCTACGGTTTCGGCTTCGGCAAATATATCGAGGTGTCGCCCTACATCCGCATCATCATGTCCTTCAGCTACTTGCGCTATGGACTCGAAGGCTTGATGGACGCCATGTACAACCACAATCGAGCCGACACGATATGCCCCGACTCCGAGATCTTTTGCATGTTCTCAAAGGCAGAGTTCGTGAGGACGCTGCTCGGTTTCCAGAATGTCAGCTTTGCTGTGTCGTTTGTTGCGTTGCTTTTGTACTACGTGTTGTTCACTGTCGCTGCCTTCTACATGATCAAAATCCGCATCTCGAATCGATCATCGAACAATGCCGCCGTGCAATACATCAGCCGCTTCGTCAAAACCCATCTCAATTTTGCCGCCTACAAATATTAGCGTGCCCGTGTGTGTCGCACAAGTATTTTCAAGTGGAAATCGTCTCTTGCCGATTCGTGACTTTTTGATTTACGTTTAAGTTTAGGGTTTTATTTTTTATAATTTCTAATTCTAATTTTTGTAGCAATTCAAAGGAAAATAAAGTGATAGTTTGTTACTAGTGGATATATCTGTATTTGACGTCGTTTCTCTGCACTGAAAATCTCAAGCAACTGAGCCAACTACAGTTTACCACGAATGATCGAATAATCAGATGGTTTAATACGTAGATACGGCTACGACGAACTACTGCTGGCTTGAAAATTGTTATTGAACAATTCGCAGTGCATCGTAGGTTGCTTATTGTCAATCAAACTGATATCAGATTTGTATTGCGTCTTTGATTACTGCTGCTGCGTTTGGCGACCGAGGCGGCCTAGTTCGTCTTTCGATCGTAGCCAAGGTACTCTGAAACGAAACAATTAGTTGGCTGATGCTCTCTGACTTTAAAATAATTTGAGCAGACTCACTTTAACGTTGATAAGAATCCGTGCACGCTGATCATGAAAGACAGACAGACAATCAATTTCGGTGACATTTCGACTTGATTTCAGCAGACAGACAACCAATTTCGATGACATTTCAGACGGAATTGTTAATAAAATGATAGGTCAAGTTCGACTGAAGGCAACCCTTGTTCCTTGGACGGCTTCATATACAAGTCGGTAAACTGGTAGACGGTAGACTGGCGGCCAATCACATACATGATTGGGGAATGTTGTTGCTGTCGCTGACAACTTTTTTGAACTCGTATTGAAATTGAAGTTAATTGAACATTCCGGTTATAACGACTGAAGGGCAAACTCTATTGGCTTTTGGTTTGGCGAATTTATTGAAATCAGATTTAGATTGAGATTGTCATCTCACAGCTCAAGACTAACGACAGACCGGTTGAGAGCAACAGCGTGGATATGGCAGCGAGAAATCTTCCTCGCCTTTTTCACACCCATCTGGCGCTGCGTATACACCACAGCTGGAATATACCGTGGAATTAAAATCGGCCAAAGCCAGTAGCACAGCATGAAATCTCACGTGGCCCAGCTGATGCTGTAATCGCTATTGCAAATAACGCGGTAGCAGCCATCGCAGTGTGTCAAGTGTGTGCCCAGTGGAATCGGTTCTTCTTTCTGTCTGTCGTAACATTGGCCAGGGTAATCTACAATTGAAAGCCCAATTGAGTGGTTCAATAGACCGAAGACCTGTCTCGATGATCTACTGACTTGGATGCTGATACGGGAGACTTATTGAAACCGCCCCGAACACGGATTCTGCCAGGCAAACCAAAATTGCGCAAATCACTAAGTTTGTCTTCATTTTGAGGTGTTTTAAAATTCGTCACAAACGTCTGCGGCACGATTTCAAACTGAAACGGGTCTTTGAATCGTGCTCCGCTTTTATAATCGACTGATTTGACTGAAAATCAATTCGTGTTTCGTGATCGATTCGTAATTTCGTGTTTTGCGCCATAAAATTGATAAAACAAACATAAGAGCCCATGGCAAACGAGCTGCAAAGCGAATGCTCATTGCTGCGGTAGGTGTCGATGTGACCGACTTAGAAGCCAAACAGTGAGCAATAAATGATGAAAATAAAAGATGTTTCATTTTATTTCAATGGGATTTTATTTCATTTCATGATCAGTCGTTTGATTGTGATAGGCTGTCCTTCCTTTCAAGACTAGGCACAAATTTGTCTTGGGCAACAGTCTGGGTATGGCTTGGTGTTGTCTTCATCGCTCAATCTGCAGTCAGTTTGGAGTCCGATCACACCGCAGCTATTCAAAGACCGGCAGTTAGATTTGATTGGCCTCAAAGCGGAAGCGGAAGTACTTACGTGGCCCATTCCAAACTGTAGTCACTGCCGCAAGTAACCCGGTAGCAACCATCCGAATGCAAAGGATGCTCTCCCACTGGGATCGGTTCTTTCTTGCTTGTGTCGTAACACTGGCCGGGGTATTCTATCACAGATCGATTGTAAAATTATTCGCCTAAATGCACGCAATTCGGCAAACACTTACTTGGATGCTGATACGGAAAGCTGTGGGAAAGAGCGCCGAATGCGCCGTAAACGCAAGCCAACAACACGACACAAATCATCAATTTCATTTTCAAAATTTCGAAAAACTCAATTCTCAACACAAAGTTCAACTGATGAATTCCAGAAATTGATCGAGGCTTTTATACAAATCGCTTCGCGACCATTTGAACTTTCCGTTATCAAGTTTTCACATTCAATGCAGGCCTAGATTGGATTAGCACAGCAGCTCAACGTAGCGATAAGACTTGTTTATTTTTGTCGTCAGAGGTCATTCCGACACATCCATGCCTGCATAATCTCGAATCAAAATAAACACAAATTGGAACTGATTGCGACCAAACGAGTGACGTGAAATGATGAACACACTTTTCCGCCTGAATGAATCAAAATTTGGAATTTTTTCAACCAAATAGTATTTTTTATGTTTCAATTTTGTTTATTTTTCAAAAAAAGCGTGTAACACATTTGGATAGGTCATGGATGGTCTAATTTGTGGGAGGTGGTGGGCAGTGAGTTTTCGGACAGCAAGCTGGGTAGGGTTCGGAGAGATCACCAGGTTCGGACGTGCACGGTGGTGGCAATCCAGTGAGTCCGCAACTGTGGGAAAATTTGAATAAAAATTGAAGAAAACGAATTGCCAAATGCTGTTGAATTTCTTACGGATATCTGGTGTAGGTGAAATCGCTCTTGCACTCCTCGAAGTAACAACCGTCAGAGTGAACTTTGTGCTCGCCAATGGCGAATGCGCGTTTATTGCCCTTGTCGTAACATTGACCGGGATGGTCTGCAATTAATTGATTATTGAAATTGACGCTCAATTGTGATCATTCGCCAAATATTCACCTGGATGCTGGTAGGGCTCATCGCTTCCAAAGAAAGCAAAGGCGGAAGAGGCGCAAACCACCAACAAAGCACAAACAACTAATTTCATTTTTGAAGATTTTAAATTTGGACACTCAAAACAACAACTTAGCACGATTAATGAAGAAGACTGACCGCAGCGGCTTTTATACAATTCTTTTTGGGCACGATTGATTAACTATTAGCTAAACCGGTTCATGAAGTCACCAAATGACGATTAGACAGATGATTAGAACGCTGCGATAAAACTTGTTATTTGCCACCGCAGGTCATTTTGATAGGAGTAATTGGGAACGAAAATCTCTGTGGGCAGTGGAGAATTGAAGGTAATCTCGATTCGATAACGAAGCTCGAATTTTTTTTTCAACTGCCAACGGTCAAATAATACGCATATTCAGCTGTGATACGATTGAGAGATGGTTGACTTCAGAAAAGTGGATAGAATGCTTATGAGGGACTCGTAGTAACCGATTAAAATGATTCTAATTCGTTCGTTGATTTTACCCTCTCAATGTCCACCATAAGTATACGAAATAAATCAAAAAATCAGCGGGCAGCGGAAAATTATAACAATTTTTAAAAATGAGAAAATTAGAATTTTTGGCTTGAAGAATTCAAAATTTATCATTTATTCGAGAAATATCCGATACACTCCAAAGCAACAACAACCCTGATCATTGCTCACGGGCAAACTGTAAGTGCGCAGCAATCCGGGTAGGGCAGTGAAGAATTACCTTTCTCGATAAAACATGGTGGAGGCAATCCGGCGGGCGGGCAACTGTGAAATTCACAAAAAAAATGAATAACTCGAGTCGGAAACCAAAGTGAAAATTCATACTGTTCAGTTTCAATGTGATAGTCGCTGGTGCAAGTCACACGGTAGCATCCGTCGGAATGAGTGTCATGATTTCCCACTGGAACGGCGACGGCCTTCTGCACGTCGTAACATTGAAGGGGGTGGTCTATATTGAAAATCACAAATTCGCTCAGGTGCGATCGAGAGATTTTGGAAATATTCACCTGGGTATAGACCATCATAGGATGGGCGTAAAGCCACCCAAACCACCAAACGTAGGGTAGGCCAAAGCCAACACCAAAACACAAACGACCAATTTCATTTTTGCAAATTTCTGATTCTGAACCTTTTTCAATCACAACCAAATGCACGCGATTGAAAGAGATCGCTGCATGTCGATGCTTTTATACGGCACGGATCGTTGCGAAATTGAGATAAGAAAAACCAGTTGCCGAAATCATCAGAAGTGTCTGTTGACGTTCGACTCAATTCATCTCTCTTTTACTTCATTTTTCTCTTTTCGCCCTAATGTCAAGAAGGCCAATGTCGTGATGGAAGTCGAATGAAAAACTCGAAGTAAAGTCGAATCAAAGTAATTTTATAATTTTATTGCAAAGAACGTGCATCATCATTTGCGCTTGTATGGGTGTCTCGTGGGTCCTGCCATCTCGCACCCGGTGAATAGTAACTCATCCGAACACATTCCCCTTCTAAATACTCGGGCATTTTAACGATGGACAACAGTCTGGATAAGGCTTTGAAAGATCTTCATCCACACGAGTGCACTGAGGCGAACCTACGAATGGTGTGCAACTGTGAAAATAAAAAAAATTAAAAGGTGAACGAAGCGTCAAATCAAGCAGAGGGGCTCATACCTATATATAAGAGTGCTGTAGTCCTCGACGCAGGTGACACTGTAACATCCATCGGAATGTTTGTCATGTCTTCCAACTGGAAGTGGCGGCTTATCTTTGCCGTAGTAACACTGGCCGGGGTAATCTGCGGTTAAATAACAAATAACGTATTCCCTTGATCGCGATCCTTCGTAGAATATTCACCTGGATGCTCATGTGGCTCACCGCGTCCAATGGCACCGTGCGAAATGTAGGCAAAACTCAGTAGAAGAGCGCAAACCATCAATTTCATTTTCGAACACTTTTTTCTTGAAGATCTTCCGTCAAATACAAACAAACGATCACGATTGGTTGTGATCACTGTGAAATGTGGCTTTTATTCGATGTGAATCGGGCCTTGCATAACCAAAAAAACAGAAACCAGTTGTTGACATCATCAACCGATGACCCTCAACTGTAAAGCTGTGCCGCTTTCCAGTCTGTTTCTCTTCCTAATTTGTCCGTAAAGAAAAGTGAAACACTCGAATTGAATGCGAATCAAAACTAACCATTTATTCAAAAAAAAGAAAAACAAACGAAAATGTCTGCTCAATCATTCCTTTGGACAAACCGGCTTTGGGCAGCATTCCGGGTATGGTTTGGAGAGATCACCAGGCTCCTTGTAGCAAGGATATGGCAATCCAGTCTTTCCGCACCTGTGAATTTTGACAAAATCAGGAATGGAAAAATCAAATCATCAAGTCAAAAGTGCATACTGTCCGGTCGAAATGCTAAAGTCGCTGTTACAGATCTCGATGTAGCAACCGTCAGCGTGGATGCGATGTTCTCCAACTGCGACTGGAGCCTTCTTTGCCTCGCTGTAGCATTGGCCGCGGTGATCTGCATTCAAATTTAACGTAAAATACCCACTTAATCGCGATCTTCGCAAAAATACTAGCCTGGGTGCTCGAAGGGATCAGCTGTGACCAAGTAAGCGGACGCAGAGTAGGCGTATGCCAGTAAAAGAACACAAACGGCCAATTTCATTTTTAAAAAAATGTCAAAAATTCTTCCGTCAATAAGCAACAGTTTAACACGATTAACAAATACCATTGGTCAATCGGCGCTTTTATACTGTTTGAATCGCAAACAAACCGTCGCAGCACATTCGAAACAAAAAACAAACATTTGATTAGGACGGAGCGATTAAACTTGTTTTTGTCGACGGGGATCACTGCGAATGTGAACATTTGTGGCTGTCGCTTTCAATGGACAGTTCAAGTAAAGATCAGCTTTCCATTTGATTAAAACCGAATTTATTTTTTCAAACTCAAATAAAATCCAAAATGAGCTCAAAGTAGTAATTTGCGCCTATTACTTCGAATCACCGATTTCTAAGTCCGTACAGCAAGCGGGGAAGGGGTTCGCCAACACATCAAACCGAACGATCGAGCCCGGAGGACACCTGAAATATTCCAGCGAAAGAATAAACACTACTTCAACCCTAGCAGCACCTCATCGGACTTACGTGTTTATGGTGAGACTCAAGTCTTCGCTGCAAACGGCTTGGTAGCAACCATTGATGTGAAGATTCTTCACGCCAACGGGAACGGGCATGTTCCTGATCCTATCGTAACATTGCCCCGGGTAGTCTAAACGGACAGAACATCTCGATTATGGTGAGAGTTGACATCAAGCGGAATCTCAACTGACCTGGATGCTCCTTGGGATACGCCTTCCCGCCAAGCACCGAATACACCACGCACAACAACACAATCAAACTAACAGTCTTCCGTGACATATTACAAGGGCTTTGAATTGCTACTGAAAATCGCCTTGCGACAGCTGAAGCTTAAATAACAGTCTCTGTCGCACGATTGATCGTTTGAAACTGAATCGTCATCAGCCAAGTAAGGAGTCTGGGCTGAGAATCGAAATAATTTGCTTGCTGATTTAACAAATTTAAATTGCTGCAAATCATGTTTCGAATTAAATGAAAAACGAGGAAGATTTTGGCGCAAGCGTCGGGATGATTCAGCGTTCAAATGGATTCGATGTAATTTCGTCTGAATCACTATCTTCGCTTAGTTGGATCTCGTTTGACTGATTCGATTTTATCTGGACAAAGTATTATTTTGAGAAACCGCTCGAGAAATCGTACGACTAGGCGTTTTCTTTGCGCCTTCCGCAAGCAATCGAGCGAACGATTCGAACAAAAATCGAGAACATTCCAGTTTTCCGCCTCACTTCGCGATTCGTCGTAGATTGAAATCCAACTGGATAATATCGCGCACACTCTTTTCAATCGTTTTGAGCACCAAAAGAACTAACCAATTTTCCTTCTCGTTCTTTCGAAGATCAGAATAAAAGTCATATTCTTCGTTTTATTCAAACCTCTCCTTTATTTCAATTGAATCATTTCACTAAGTGTCTCCACCGAATTCCTCATGAATTGCCAAATCTAGTGCATTCTGACAACAATCTGGGTAGGGGAAGTTCCGATTGGGGTCTTCCTCGTGAACTTGAGGGCAGCTGGAAAATAACAATCGAAACAAATGAGACGTTCAAAGTCGAGCGAATGAAGCGAATACAAAGAATCAGGCGATCTTACGTGTTGATCACCAGACTCAAATCTTCTCTGCAAATGGTTTGATAGCATCCATTGGAATGGAGATCGTGTACACCAATGGGCATTGCCTTCTTATTCTCTTTGTCGAAACATTTTCCGGGAAAATCTAGAATCGAAATCCGCCCTTGAGATCTCATAATCCAACCACAACCGGCTTTCAACTGACCTGAATGCTCGCTGGACGAGAGCGTCTTGGACACCGCACCAAACACGGAACACACGCAGCACATCAATGCAACACAAACAATCGCCTTCGATGACATTTTGTTGAATTGGTTATCTCACAGATTGAATTTGAACTGAAAATTGTTTTACGAGAGATGAAGTTTATATAGTCGCAGCGATTTAACTGATTGTTTGAATGGAAATTGGCGTCAGTGAATAATGAAGCCAGCTTGAGAATTGAATCACTTTGAGCGAGTTAGCTTTGAGACAGAGGTCTGTACGATTTTCGAAGAGAAGCGCTTGAGGACACCCAATTCATTCGACGTGCAGACCTCTCCTTTTGAAGGTCTTGCAAGCAAGCTCCCAGCTAAATGAAAATGTGCTTGGACAATGGAAAGTTTCCATGCAGCCCTAAGCATCCACTCACTTCGCTTGCATCGCAACGTTGACACTTTCATCAGAAGCGTTTCTTTCGAAGGAGAATTCCCAGTCGGATCGAATTCAAACGAAATACGGTCGGTCAATCGAACGACCAGAGCTTTCGGATCGTTTAGATGACCAGGCGATTTTTTCAAGACTATCAAAATCAGCACGAATTCCACTGTTTTTATATCTCTTTATTTGAATGGCGAATCACCCGAGAAATTCAAGCCGCCAGTCCATCAGTTTGGAGCGCACAAATTGTGCTCAATCAAATCAAACGAGCGGATCACTTCAATTCTTAATTTTTCAATTTATTTTCAAATTTCTCCATTGTTCATATTTACGTGATTATGGATATGATCTTGGCTCGATTTAATCCAGACTAATCTGGATGGAACAGCGCATGTGCGATATGCCAATGGACTAGTTGGTGCTTACGGTTTGAAGCGCAGTTAAACATGCGCGATTTGGGACATCGTGCATCGGACTATCCAATCGCGGTCAAGATGAGAGCAAACGTGTGTTGGCAATCAAAGAATGTCTGATTCTGCTCGGCGACGATTGACACCGTTCTATTTGATGAGAAATGCGGTCGACATACATTCATTGAGACCTCCCCTCTCTCTGTGAATTTGCCTAAGAGGTCTGCGGGACGAAGGGTATTTGAAGTGTCATAAAAAAACTCTCTGATCGTTATAGCGGTTATTGCATTTATTCAAAACTCAATCATCATTCATCTTTCTTGCTGACACTGATGGCACCAGTTTCTTGGCAACATTTCGGGTAAGGACTGGCCAAGAGGTGTAATGCACTATCCTCATCAACCCCAGAACAGCTGCGAATTTCCAGTCAATTAGAAGCCATTCGAAATCGATCGAATGAGAATCTCTTACCTGTTGATGGTCAGGCTCAGGTCTTTCGAGCAAATGGCCTGATAGCATCCAATCGTGTGGAGATTGTGTTCGCCAACAGGCACGGGCTCGTTGTTTGATCTATCGAAGCATTGTCCGGGATGATCTGAATTCGAAATCCTTCATTGAGTTGAGAGAATTGACGTACTGTCGGATTGAAACTGACCTGGATGCGCGCTGGATCCCAGAGTTCGGGACACCGCACCAAACGCCGAATGCACACAGCACAGCAATGCAACACAAAGAATTGCTTTCGAGAACATTTCGCATTCACAGAATGACGGTCAACTGAAACTTACCTTGCAACAGTTGAGGTTTATATACTCGCGGTGATTTGCAATCGATTCTCGATTGATTGGCATAATGATGATTTCTTGTCGATTAAACGATCAGAAACGAGTTTATTTTTTGAAGGTCAAACAAGTTAGAAGATAAATGAAATGTAAACACGGGCCAAACAAAGGAAATTTTCCAGACACTCCGTCGAGAATCGGAGCAATTTATCATTCAAATTGATTCCAGGCTGATTACTCGTCAACATCATCAATAAATGCTGCTCATTATTCAGAGTTTATTGTTGAAGTGCATCGTCGGCGATGCGATGCGATTTTAGGCGCAACATCAGATTACCGCCATCTGGTGGAGAGTCAATCAGTCAGCGGTTAAAACCCTACAAATGCTTCTTATTTGAATCAAAAGAAGAAAAAAAGCCAACGACACCCGTCGCACCAACGCGATAAACAAGTGCCGAATCGTGCTTGAGTTCCTTCAATCACAGTCGAGTAGAACGCAAACATGTCAAACATTCAATCAGCTGGTCGCATTGGACACTCTCTCTCTCTATCTCGCACGCACACAAACTCTCACTCGCATCCACCCGCCCGTCTGTCGACAGACACTAAATCGCATGCGTGGAAATAAACACCGCTCGTAAATGCACTTCATCAGACGGTGCGATTCATTGATTGATTTTTGTTGGCTTCACATGTTCTGAGATCGAAGCAAACCCGCCCGGTCGATGCGATTTAGCAATTCTATTTTCGGCAAAAGAAATACTTTATTAAAATTGCTCGTGAGGCTTCCATGGGGTTATCGTGCGGTGAATGAGATTGCTTTGCTTTTGACACATGCGGTCAGCTCGATAGACGTAGGGGAAAAAAATAACCGACCAAAAAATTCCGATTCAAAATTTTGGTCGTGCAACAGAGACGGCAACACAAACGAAAAAGACAGAAACTGTAAACATTACACGACTGAATCGCAATGTGCATAAATTGGAGAGAAAGTGATGGCCTTATGCGGGTTCACAACAAACAATCAGCAGAATTTTTTCATCAACGTCGTCGTCGGCGGCATCGTTGTTGTTGTCCGCTCTGACCGAGCGGCCGGACCAATGACTCGGTCTAGGGCCATTGTTGGCGGCTATTATGCTCCGGTTAGAAGCTACTATATATGTTGCCCAACGGCTGTCGGCCGTTCAATTTTTGCCCGTAAGAAAAGACGAAGTCGTCGTCGTCGTCATCGCATTTGCGCCATTGCGCATTAGAATCTTTGTCTGCTCTTCACCATCGTCGTTATTATTATT
>JANSTV010141479.1:0-17118 GCA_027564135.1 Lestremia cinerea
TCGAGATGGATTCGAAATTGAATTCGAATCGGAATGATTTGGCAGAATGCATTGGATTTTTGGCGATGGTTGACGAACGGAGTTGAACATTTCAACAGGCACTTGGTGGATTCGTTTCCGAGACGAATGCTCTGCGGCTTGGCATTGTTCCATTGTGTCGTTGCTTCGAGAGGTTGGATTTTTGGTTCATTGATCGTCTGTGTGGTGTTTGTTGATTTTTTTTGTTTGTTGTTTTCGACGTTCGGACTAACAGTGATCTTCTATTCAGTTTCAGATTGCAGAACAGTTGCAGGGGCAGGGATTTCTAGACGCTCGTGAAACGTGACCCGGTCGCAGAATGGCTGCCGTCGAAGTGAGGGGTGGCTACAAATATTATGGCCCTGACAGTGACCCCAACAAAAAGGTCGTCTTGAACTATCTCAATATGAACGTGATGAATGGTTCGATGTGAGTATTTTTTGTTTCATTTCTTATTTTCCATCGTTAAATGAAAAATTCCATTGAAAATGTGAAAACAAACATCGATCCATCGGCCTGGCAGCACAATTCCAGCAAAATGTCACATAAATAATTCCGAAGCGAATCGCTGAAATTGTTCAAATAGCGAAATCAAGTTGCCATCGACGAAACCTTGTGTCAGAAAAAGTGTGTGTGCGCGAGCGTATGTGTCGTGTCTTGTTCGGGTTTGTTTTTTCTCTCTTTTTTTTGCGTTTTGAAATAAAATCATCAACCATATTTTCGCGATTATTTATCATTTGGCATTTGAATAGGTTTCGATAAATAGAATTATGATGATCATGATTGCGGCGAGATCCTCGATATCGATAAACAGCATGAACTTGTGGAATCATAACGCAAATAGTGCACAATGACGGTGCGCAGTCAACACACTTGAAATGTATTCGGTTTGGTAATTGGTGTGTCGTCTCGTGTGTGGCTTCCAGTGCCTCTGGTTGCGGTGCGCAGTGGTGGTGGTGTCACATGCTGAACGACACAACATGCGATCGCGATTGAATCGCTCGACTTGATTCGAATTCACTCGATAAATTCATTTGAATTTTTTTTTCCTACTCCCCCTCCCCCCCCCTCCCCCGCTCACACTCGACAAAATGAAAGCAATAAATTGTGTTTGCGTCGAGCGTTTCACAGAATCAGAATTTGTTCGATGCGAATCAAGACATTTCGCGTGGATTTATTTATGGCGATTCTCATGTGACTGAAACGATCGCGTACGAACGAGCTTTGAATATGAAATGATGTCGAAATGCATTTTCGCAGAGGCCGTTCGATTTTCGAAAGAAAAAAAATTAAATGTACTGTTTGACCCAGACCACGTGTGTGTGTTGACATGTTCATGTTGTCATCGAACCGAACACCTCCGGGCATTGTTTCGACGGCGTTGCAAAAATGACGGTTTGATTCTATTTGTTGCAGTTATGGTCTGCTGGGTGCCTCCGGTTGCGGAAAGACGACATTGCTGTCGTGCATTGTGGGTCAGAAGAAGCTCCAGGAGGGTTCAATCACCGTTCTGGGCACCAATGTCAATGCTGGCGCTGCGGCCCTTGGGCCACGCATCGGCTACATGCCGCAGGTACGGTACTTGCTTTCGCTCGCGTTGAACGTGTTTGTTGAAACGATTCGTTGACAGGATCTCGCCCTGGTCGATGAGCTGACGATCAAAGAGACCATTTTCTACTTTGGCCGCATCTACGGGATGAATGACGATCGGATTCGACATCGATTCAAGGTTCTGCGGGATTTGCTGGAGCTGCCCTCTGGCGAACGAATGGTGGTCAAATTGAGCGGCGGACAGAAGCGACGTGTCTCCTTCGCGTGTGCCCTCGTTCATGGTGAGTGATGCGAGGTGATGTGGTGTCTGCAACAACTTCTCATCCGATCGACTCCCTTCCTTCCACAGAGCCCGAATTAGTTATTTTGGATGAGCCAACAGTCGGTTTGGATCCACTGTTGCGAGAGAAGTATTTGCCTTTTTCTTATTTTTATTTTGTTTTTGTATAGATCTCAACTGCCTGTCAGTGGTCTTGAATTGCGTGCAATTTATTTCGAAGCTTTCACACGAATCCGCACACGAATTGTCGACCGTCACTCAATCGCATTTGAATGGTTTCTTTTTCCAGAATTTGGCATTTCTTGGTCGAAACGACGCGAACCAGCAAATTGGCCGTCATCATCACAACACATTACATTGAGGAGGCTCGTCAAGCGAATTCGGTGAGTTGTTGCCGGTTGTGTTGATTGAGCACCGTTGCGAGCACCATTCAATTGAAAGACTTCAATACGCCGGAACGCCTCAATGACAGAAACGAACCCAGCGCGAGCCCGATTCTGTCATGTGTTTGCGTTCGGCATCGTTAATTCGCGGAAAAGTGAATTCGATTGCGGTTTCGCTTCGACAGCACCGTATTGAGTTTGACCAACGATGTGCTCAAATCATCAAACCATTCGAATTCCATTTGGGGGGAAACGATCAATTTGCTCATTTCGAATACGGTTTTCCATTCGCAGATAGGCATGATGCGGAATGGCATCTTATTGGCCGAAGACACACCAATCAACATAATGCAAATGTACAATTGTTCGAATTTAGAGGATGCCTTTCTCATTTTAAGCCAAAAACAAGGGAAATCTGAAGAAGCCGACACCACATTGGGTCGCGTCAGCGGTCAAAAGTTCATTCAAAGCATCGAAAATGGACAGGACGCAAACACTGAAATCAAAATCGAAGCTAAAGAAAAGGAAGTGGAGAAGGAACAACAACAACAGGCGCAACACCCACAACCGACAGCCGATGACGATGAAAGCAGCAAGAACGAAAATTCCAAAGTCAAAACAAAATTAAAGAGGAATCTGTCGTTCCGTGAACAGAAACCGGACGGTTTGATCGGCAAATTGACATTCACATCGCAGACCCGAATGAAGGCGTTGCTGACCAAAAACATCCTGCAGTTGGTTCGACAGCCCTCGTGAGTGGCCACCACCCAGCCATTCCGCCGGCCCTTTCTAACCAAGCCCGAAAATCTCGTTTCATTTCAGGAGCTTCCTCTTCACCTTTCTGTTTCCCATTCTCCAATGTACATGTTTCTACTTAGCGATAGGCGACAACCCAAAGAATCTTATGTTAGGCATTGTCAATGACGAGGTGCCCGATTGGCAAACAATGTGCTACAATGATTCGCTGGTGACGGCCAACGTGGACGGCTTCGATTGTCAGTTGAATAAAGTGTCGTGTCGATATTTGAAGCAAATACCGCCGGAAGTCGCCGTGCAGGTGAGTCGACTCGCCCCGGTCAAAGGCCACCGGCTAACGGTTTCGTTAATGATTCCCGTTCACAGCTCTATTACAATTCGACGGAAGAGGCGTACGCAGACGCGAGAAAGGCAAACATCATCGGCTACGTTCACTTTGCATCAAACTTTTCCAGTTCGATTTCCGACATTCTGGACAATGCCGAGTTTGCCGACGATGGATCATTTCTGACGCGTGAAATTAATGTGCGATTGGACATGTCGAATCAACAGGTGGCGTACTTTTTGGAACGAAAACTACGTGAGACGTACAGCGATTTCGCTCAACAATTGATGGAGGATTGCGCCTTGCCGAAACAGTTGGCTACGATTCCGGTCCGTTTTGAAGAGCCAATCTATTCAACGTTTGATGCTGAGTTCCGAGAATATGCCGCACCTGGTGTGATCATGACGTAAGAACCGGGGGGCTCTCGCGAGACTGAAGACGGTGTTTCACACGCAATGCTCTCCACTTGGTTTCAGAATGGTGTTCTTCTTGGCAACTCTCGTGACTGCAGCCATTTTCATTTCGGATCGTTCGGATGGTATCTGGGAGCGCACCTTGGTCGCGGGTAGGATTCAATAAAACCCCTTTCCACAATCGGCCCATTTATCGGATAATCCTTTCAGGCATTTCAACACCCGAACTCCTGCTCGCGCACATCATCACCCAAATCGTGATCGTCTTTGTGCAATGCATCGAAGTGATCTTCTTTGTGGGCATCGTCTTTGGCACGGTCAACAACGGCAGTACCGTCACCGTAATCGCCTTGTTGGCTTTGACCGGTTTCGCTGGCATGCTTTTCGGTGAGTAGAACTTTGCTCGGGAGGGGCTTTGCGTCAAAGTCACTCATCTCTGACATTTTGTCCGCCAGGCATGCTCATATCGATATTCGTCGAATCCCACACGATGGCCAATTTCGTGGCCACCGGCACCTTCTATCCGATGATTGTGATGTGTGGTCTACTGTGGCCGCTGGAAGGAATGCCGAATATTCTGCGAAACGTTGCTCTGCTGTTGCCGTTCACCATTCCAGCCATATCGGTGAGCCATTCAGCTCGCAATCGCAGCTCAAAGTAACGCATTCCGTTTTCGTTTAGATTCGCAACATCCTGGTGAAGGGAATGTCCATCACGAATCCCGATGTCTACAACGGTTTCATCGTGGTGCTCCTTTGGATCACCTGTTTCTTCTTCCTCTGCTTGGCCGGTCTGCGACGCTTCAAATAAACCACCAGCGCGGCTACACCACCATTTTCATTCCATTCCATTCATTTACTTTTCTTTGAACAAAAAAAAAAACATCTTTCGAGTTTGATTTGAATTTTAAAATTAAGTAATTTATAATTCGCTTTTGGTTTGACCTGTGTCCGTTGCGGAATTGTTGCGTCGATGCGATGCGATCTTCCAGATGCCGAATGAAATATGAATTGTATCATATTTTGGGAACAAAATGGCAGAGATTTGTTTTCAAATGGCATGACAGTTAGGATTAAGTGCGGCTCGTTGGCTGAAGGTTCCTCTTTCGGTGGCTGGTGACTTGGTGACGTGCGGTGTGTCCGACAATTATTTTGATGATTCGGTTGACGACTGAGTTTGTGCAGCGATTGGCCGCCAACTTGGACTCAGTGGTGGGATCCCTGGTTCGAGACAACGCTCAGAATCGAGCCCCAGACACGGGCTGGCGAGCGATGAGTGCATCGGTGACTGAGCGAATGTCAAGTGTGCGTGAATTCTGCTAGTGATAAGATAGAATTTGTAGAATTTTTTTTTTTTTTTTTGGCAAGAAAATTACTTCTTTGTTGTTGATAAATTTCATTTTGAACATAATTTCTTGTTTTGTTCGCTAGATGCTCTTTTACCATTTACTCTTTTTATTGTATTTCGTGTGTGGTGCATTCATCACATAATATTATTCACTTTGGCAAATGTCTGTGAACAGGTCTTGGTCAAAGATTTTGTAAAAAAAAAAATTCATTTCAAATTAAACTTAATTTAAACCAATTAATTTTACCAATTTTCTTTGGTTGGACCATTCCCATCCAGAACGGACCGGAATGAAATGAAAATCGTTGAAATATATTTGTTATTTCATTTATTTAATTATTGAATAAAGGCAGTTGAACAGCATTTCGTAAATTTGCTATCGCTTCGATCACAACATCTGTCAGATCGATTCTCATGCAGATTGATCTCAATCTTTTTTGCATGAATTCATTTCTCAGGAGATTCGACGATAAATTTCGGAGAAGAAAAAAAAAATATTCGAATAAAAATGAGAATATTCGTTCAAATCGGTAAAAAATGCTTCATAATTCGAGTATGGCTACGAAAACGCTTAAAACTGTTTGAACGACGCAAAAAGTAAAATATTTAAAGAAAAATGAGATAATTTTACAATTGTCGCCAGAAAATGAGATGAAAGAAATCCACTTAAGTCTATCGTTAATTGGTGATTGATTCAATACCAAGTAAGTACCGATTTCGGTTAGATTCCGGAATAATTGAGAATCGAAAATATACAAAAGAACAGAAAAGAAGCAGAAAATGAAAAATAAAAAAATAAAAAAATAAAAAAAAAGTAAAAAAAGGCAGAAGTAAACGCGTGAAACAATTCAATTGCCGCCTCGGTGTTAATACAGCATGATGGCACCGGCCATCTTTTCGTCGTATGGTTCCTCGGTGACACGTCGCCGTTCTTTCTTCTCCATCGACATAGCCGTGAACAGAATTGCTAAATTGACAATGACAACAATAATGCCGGCAAAAACAAAAAAGAAACTATGACCTAATTGTGACATTTCCGTTGAATACCACAAATGGCTACGGTCGGCCGCCAGCAGCACATTGTGCGTTAAATACTGCCAGAATTGAAAGAGCCAACAGACGAACGCCACAATTTGCGAAATGGCTGTTTGAAATGGGAGATAAGAGGAGATTAGAGTGGACTCAGTTTGGTGAGAAATCGATCGCTTACCCGACGAGCTGTTGCTGACCAAAAGTAGAATCATCGTGCCGCGCTTCTTCGATATCGAAGCTGACTTCAACACGGAGCCAATAGCGGCAACTGCACTGCTGAATAGACCGAAACCAGTACCAAGAAATGCGCCCAACCACAGCCAATAGCTCATGATGTTCTCGGTCCGAATCATATGCAGAACGTCAATTTTCGTGGTGCGATTTCCGATGCCAACATTCAGGTCTTGTCGTCCCGAGAACAATCCGAAATTGATGTTGCCCGTGGCATTCGTGGAATTTGGTTTTCTCGCCTGAGCCACGATCCAGTGATCGGTGGTCAAACTGGCCATCAAAAGGGCGACGACAATGCAATTGCCGAAAAATGTGGCGAAAACCAAGCCTCTGGTTTTGATGCTCATATTGAAGTCTTTCGTTTGGCACTGGGGCCTCTCTTCCTCTCTCGAATTTCGATTTGATGCTTTGCTGATGCTTGTTTTGCTTTGGTGATATTCCTCAGGTCTGGCGACGATCTACCTTAAATTGGTTTGGAAAGAACGAAAACAAATTAGATTGGTCGTTGAGTCGTTTTGTGGATGCGCGACTGAGGTGATTAACAGCTGAGTGCTAATCGATGTCTGGGGAAGGCCGTCATTTGAATTGACAGCATTTTTTTTTCTTTGAGAAGCTCATTCATTCATATTCGAAACACAATGATCGCCACGGTAGACATTCCGAACAAAAGGTTGGAAGAAAAGAAACGTGAAACGTTGAATCATCAACAAGAATAATCCGCGGAATCGATGCATGCTTCGGTTTCGGTGATGCACGTCAAAGACTAAGAGGCGAGCCAATACACGCACAGACACATACAAACACATGCGCACACACAAGCGCACACACACACAAGACACTGTTGAAGGTTGACCAGCTCCATAATCACGCACCGAAAAATGAAAATTCAGCCAAAACACAAATGCGCTCGTTTCGATATTTCGTACGGAAAATACCGACTCATCGACTTCGAAAATACTCACTTGGAATAACCACCGTTCATTTGGTCGATTAAATGCACTTTACGAAAATAAATTACACACCGAAATCACTGCGTTTGGTCGCCTTTCTGTTCAGAGCATTGTTTCAATATCACAACGTAAACTACTCGCCATTATTTTCTTTATTTCTTTGTGTGTTTGTTGAAACTGCAGTTCGCACTTTTTTCAACAATTTCATAATTTGTTTGAGAGCGAAAACATGATCGTTTGACTTAACAACCGAAATATAAAAGGAGAGCGCCTCCGGTTAGTGAATGACACAAAGAGACAAAGAGAGACGGTGAAAGAGGGAGAGAGGGAACAAAGAGCGATAAAGAGAGAGAGAGAGAGAAACGGCGAGGTTTTCGTTTTTGTCATTTTGCTGTTGGCAATATGCCGTTCATTCCGCTTTATCTGTTGGTCACATACATTCGGGCTATTTCGTTGGGTCATTGAAATCGCTACGCGCATGCAGTGCATACGCAGCGCATGCGTACGAGCATAGGCTTCCGGCTTGTCATCTAAATGGGATCTTTATTGAGCCTGCGCATCTACCGCAGAAATTTAGATCGTTGATGTTGGGTTGGGATCGAAGGCGTACTATCGAATCTTCGAGATCCGGAGCAGTGAATCTTGTTTTTTTTTCTCTTAAAAAAATGGCACTTTATTCAATTATTTGGTAAACGCACTCAACACTAGCACTCATCAGCTCAAGAATTCTCATATTTATCCAGAATGTCCTGCCTTTGCTTGGCGTCCAGGTTGCGAATGCATTGATTCGAGTCGGCAACCACGCAAAGCGGCTTCCTTCCATCGTAAAACGAATTGTTCATTTGATTGTAGTCGATATTGCGATCGGTGATGAGATCGAAGATCTCGTTGAAACAGGAACATTGCCACGGATTGCCCTCGATGGTAATCTTCCGAAGTTTCCGCAGGGAACGGAAATTCTCCGGGAGGAACGTCAACTTGTTGCGATCGGCCAGAAATTCGGTGACACTTCGAATGGAGTCGATCAGTATTGGACTCAATTCCGTGATCAGATTGTGCTGCAAATGGAATTTCGACAAGGCGTTGACATCTTTGAAGATATTTTCGTCGAATGTGGTCAGTGAGTTGTGGGACACCGTTAGATATTCCAGTCTCGGCAATCGTCGGAAGGTGTGCGGCTGAACGAAGAGCAGATTGTTGGCGCGCAGGAATAATTTTCGAAGCGGCAGATCGGTCGAACCGAACACATCCCCGCTGAAGGTCTGCAAACTGTTTCCGGACAAATCCAAGAATTGCAAATCAACGAGGCCGCCAAATGTGCGTGGCTGAATGTTTATCAGGTCGTTTTGTTGCAGCAGCAACATCCGCAGTTTGGTTAAGCCGGTGAAGGCATCCTCGTCGATTTTTCGCAACGAATTTTGCGAAGCGTCCAGTGATCGAAGGTCTTGCAAATGTGTCAATGCCGTGCCCTGGAGGCTGGTGAGGTCATTCTTGCTTATGTCGAGCATCTGCAGCCGTGGATTAGGGAATATGTTGCGCGGCAGCTGGCGCAGCGTGTTTCCGGAAATGTTTAAGAAGTAAAGTTCAGCGAGATTTGCGAAAGATCCCTCCTGGATCGTTCGAATTGAGTTCTGCGCCAGTGACAAGCGTTGTAGGGCTGGCACTTTGGTGAAGGCATTCCTCTGGACCTGAAACGACCACCGATGTATCTCAGCTAAAGATCAAACGACACCAACTCACCTCACTGATGGCGTTGTCCGACAGGTCCAAGGAGTTGAGCTTCGTCAGCCCTCCGAGGCCGATCACCTCGTCGAGCCTATTGTTGTTCAGCTGCAGTTCCTCCAAATCCGTCAACTCTTCGAACGCTGTGGCTTCCACACTGCCAATATTATTGAATGACAGGTCCAAGGTCCTCAGTTTGATCAACCGTCGCAGCTGCTGTTTTCGTAGCGCTTCCAAGTCGTTGTGTGCCGCAGTCAAAAACAAGATATTATTCTCTTCGGGAAACCACTCGGCGTACAGTTCGATCAGTGAGCTACTCGACAGAATCAGCGTTCTCAAACTGACGAAAGGGCTGAATCCCTCGTCATTGATCTGCAAGACGCCAGCTTTGCTCAGATCCAGCGATTCAAACAGCATCCGTGGCGCCGTACTTGCGCCTGAGCTCGTCTCACTGTAAACGTTGAACAAAGCGTCCTGTCTATTCTGAATCACGACACTTTTCAGCGAATGCATGCTGAGCTCACCGCCGATCTCACGAAACGACCGAACATTCTTGCAAATTGCAGAAAGAGATGAATACTGGAAAGTGCATTTGGCCGCGAACAAACCACCGATTTGCACCAAGAGCGCGCAAACAAATATCGATTTTGGAAGCATTGCTCTTCGCGCAGCGTTCAATGTCAAACTGATGGGCGACAACAAAGACATTGACTGAATGGATCGGTCGAGCGGCAGTAGGCAATATATCGCTTGCGTGAATAGACCTCGTTCGAGCGATGGCAAAGCATGTGTCGGTCCAAAGGCCACCGCGGATGCGTCACGCACCAACCCACAATCAGGCTGAATTCTCAGAAGCCCAGACCGGCAGCATCTAATGGCCGATCCGAGGGGGTTTTCAAGAATTTCTCAGAAAATCTGGGCGAATGTTTAAATCCGGGCTCGCCAATCGCCATTGCGTTCGTTGTATGCGACGAACTCGCCTCAGTTCTTGGACTCGCTTAATTGCAGGCAATGTCATATCGTTCGGAACGTGTTTCGTGCGCATGCAGTCCGGTTTGAGCGTTATTTCGTTGGCCTAGCGTTCGACTAACGGTTCACCAAAGTTCATTCGCGACGAAACCAGTTGCTTGGCGTCGATTTCAGCTTTCCACAGATTTACAACACCCAATTTCGGGGTTTCCATCGGGGCTCGACGAATGCTCGAGCAGAGAAACACGATCAGCTGCTGGACAAACAAGGCAATTAACGGTGTCGTCGATAATGACCGAATGAGGTGGAGAGTGAAGCCCCGTTGAATCATTGAACGATCTCTTGAATGACTCACAATTCTGTTTGTTCAAACTCGCATTCCTCGAGGCGTATCACTTCGATCCAAACGAAATCGAAAGCATTTTTCGCTAGCGAATGCCTTTCCGTCGAACATGTCTGAGCTGTTGTGTGTGTGTGTGTGTGTGTGAGTGTGTGTGTGAGTGTGTGTGTTTCTGCTGTTGTTTTGATATTCAAAAATAAACAACCGTTTCACTGGCAAACGACGATCGACTTCGGTGTTTTTCAAAAATAAACTCGCTGATTCGACGATGTGTTTCTGTTGGCACTCAAGAAGAGCGTCCGTCATCTCGCCAATTTTCCGATTCCCTGCTCCTTCTTTGTCTTGAGACTTTAGGCTTGACTCAAAACTCGCATCGTTGCAACCAGTTCAAGTGCACGCCGAGACGAAGAAATCGTCTGATTGTGGTGCGATCGTTTGTTTGGTTTCTTTCGAGTGGATCTCAAAGGAAGTTTGTCAACTAAGCATCAGCAATCCAATGGCAAGCAACGGTTAAATTCACCAATTCTTGAATGAATTCACAAGCCCTACCAAAGCACAAGCTGCTCCAAAAGAGCCCTCACAAGCACATAATAAATGATTAAACTCGTAATTATCTCGAATGCCGTTCGATTGCCACACAGACGGATTTCACCGGAATTCAATGCAATTCCCTGATATCCATTGATTGGCAACAACAAAGATGTCATTAAACATATATCACACGTGTTAACAACGTCAATGGGATCTCAACAATGCTCATTCAGAATCTCCAATGCAAATCTCCAATGGAATGAAGAAATGACTGAAATTTCAATGACATTTCGGAAGTGAGTAGAATGTGTCAGAATGAATGAACAAAACACAAGTTCACGGAGGTTTACCTACTGCTCAGCCACTGAACAAAGCAGACGCTTGAATGAGACGCAATATCACTGATGCACAATGGCCGTCGTGCTCGGATGCTGAATTTGTAAATATTTATATCAAATCAATGAATCGCTCGACAAAACCATCCAAGGTATCGAAGGAAGACCAAGACGAAGACGACGAGGGCGGACACAATGACGAGATGCAAAAGCGAATTAAAGGAGACATCCGAGGACACAATGCCTTGTACAAACACAAAGACCCATAATTGTCCATCGAATCGGTCTCGAAGCCGGACAAGAACGAAACACTTCCGCACCGTTTTCCATTCAATAACTCAATTCATTCAATATCATATTTATCAATGTTGACATTCGGCAGAAAAGAGAAGAGGAAAAAATCGTCCGAAGAAATAGAAAGAAAAAAAAACGCTCAGCGTAATTATCATTTGGAAGAGTCTCAACTCATTGCGGCTGGCATTCACTGGAGTTGCGTCGATCCGAGCACACTACACATGACCGTGGGGCGCTTTGTATTTGCCCAACAATTGGACAAAACTGAAATCACCGGGGATTCCATTGGACCCATTCAATTTCTGTTTTTATTTACGTTTTCTGCATTCTTTACGTTGCACATTCGAATGATGAACGCAATTTCGCAACACAATTGCATTTTTCCGTTTCGAATGGCTTCGAACTCGAACAATTTGAACGTTTTCTTTTTCAGAATCATATTTTATGATCGCGTCCAGAATGACGGAACAGACAAGAGCACATCCTTTCATCCTTTCATGACATTAAGTTGTTGGCCATATTTGGATTTGCGTTCCGTTCAGATCGCCATTCATGAGGCACACAACGCCACAAAAGGAGAACTGCAGAGGAAAACAAGATGTTAAATGTTTGCAAAATGGTCGGAGGCGATCGATAAAAGGCAAAAACAATCCAATTGTTCCTTTGGATGTCAAGCGTCAGATGCAACGAGGCGAGCGGATATTCCGAAAAAGTTGTTTCGCCGACACTGGCCTGTGCGGACAACTGCCTCGGCGGAAGGCAATCAATCAGCCATGTGTTTGATTGAGCGATGAGAGATCTCCAAACGATTTCGGCGTCGAAACTCAATTGGAAACAATCGAAGAATGGGCGAGAACAAAGCCCAAGGCCCGCAGACAATGGCATTCTATCGACGATGTGCCCGCTTCCATTCGATCGGAATCATTCGATTTGTTTGCAATTAATTGCATTTGCGGCATTCATCGCAATTAGCACAAACAGCTCAGCTGGTTTCTCAATCGACGCATGAAGTCATCGTCCCAATGGCTGTGGTTTTGGTTACCCTACTTTTCCACCGCAAAGATAAAAATGTCGAAAAAGATAATAATTATTGTTGCTATTAGCCGATTCCCTCGGTGCCGTTGGTTGCTTGACGGAAAGTCGCAACCGATGTGCAGTCAAACACGAACCGTTTGCCAAAGGGTGGCATCATTGTGCAAGCGGCGAATCCATATTTTCTCATAACCGCAAACATTTTGTCATCGTTTCTGATGTCATCGTCGTCGTACTGTTGCGTTGTGCCATTTTAGAGAGAGACGCAGCCCCAGCAGATCGACCGGTTACCAGTCGCAACGGCAATGCACATGTACATAAGTGAATGAAAACGCATTCGCCCTTTCGACGGTGACGAAGTGTTATATAATGTTGAGATTTATGTCCTTTCCGAGCGGACACACAACAAAGCCGGAGAGAGAGAGACAGAAAAAACCGAGAAAAAATGGGGTCTTTCGCAAAAGAGGCATGGAATCGAGATCAAACTTGCATATAATCAATTTTTATAGTCTCCCATGATGCTGGCTGGTATCGGGACTCTGTTGCATCAGCCCTTGATGCCATCATTGTTTCGATGCTTGAAATTATTGGCCGGAGTTTTGGCCTTCCTTTAATTCAGTGGGTGATGGTCGTTTGGGATTGTTTTTTTTTTCTCGAAACGCTCGTCCAAGCAGCTAAGAGGAACTCTGTTTCTGTAATTCGGAGTCACAGCAGTTGCAATGGCGGCATCGGGGAATCGTCCGGAGAGTACCCGTCCAATTAGTCTTTCAGCTCTCAACTCTTTCAATAAAACTCCATTCGAATACCGTTGGAGGTCAACACAAACCGTTAATTAACTGCAATCAAAACTGTCCAACAATTGAAAAACCGCTAGGTCAATCCAAAGAGCTGGGCGAACCCACTTGAGCTCGACCACTCGATAAAATGCCGAAAACGAAGCCAATTGTTGGAAATTGTGATTAGATGTCATCTGGGATGATAATTGATTTGGTATTGAATTAAGGACCCATATCAGTTTTTTGTTTCTTTTTTTTGTGCTGTCGTTCCGGAAAGAAAGAAACTCCATCGAAAGGTTGCACCAGCGCACAATCGAAATGAAGACGAATTCAATGCTCTTCGAATTTCCTACAATTCAAATACAATTAGAATGACAGTTCCATTCAACGATCGACGATTGAATGTCGTCCTTTTGGAAGTAATAATGTTATTAACAATTTGAGGGTGGTCCAGTTGAGATGCCACAGAATCGAGCAGTTCGATATAAAACATGATAAAAAATATGGCATAACCACATAATAACCGCAAAAAATATTGCATAATATTTCTGAAAAGGAATATCTTTTCGACAATAAAATCGTTCGCCTCGGCCACGAAGAGGTAGGTACGCCGATGGATGGATGGAGGATCCAGTTAGAGCAGGCCACGCTCATGACAATGCCAACGCACAACAATGATGGAAAAATATCAAAATAATATCTGTCCGACGACTGTTGAACAATGACACCGTTTCCCTTTTATTGGAAAAGAAAGGAATCTCAATGGAAAAATGGAAATCGATGGCAATAAATTTTCGAATTTATTTCGATGTTTTCGATGGAAATAGCGCATCTACCAGTTGATTGCAATGAGTGCATGGCAGTTTTGGTGTCTCAATTTTTCCGTTTCTTCTTCTTGATTTTTCGCAAGAAAACTAAAAGGTAAAGTAATTTGGCTTTGTCTGCGTGTGTGCCTGTCTGTCTGCCGCTATCGAACCGAATCGATATGACGCAAGGACATGGTGCTGGGTGCTGCTTTTTGTCGATGAAAGAATAAAGTGAAATTTCATCCACTTCGCTGCTGGTAATTATTGCATTAGAGTTTACCAGATTGATCTGATAGCATTGTCCGAAGTTCAGCTTGAATTTATGTTTATCGTTTTTGTGTCCTTGGACTTGTGTTTTTTTCTTGCTTTTTTTTTTGGAAAATTTAGCGAAACGTTGTGTGATTTATTCGAGGTGAGCTGTTTCGTTGGAAACGACAAAGATTGAATGAACTTTGAATTGGCTCTAAGTGAGTAGCTCAAAGGGGCCAGAGTGAATGGAAGGTACCTGATTGTCGCAGACATGGTGGAACCAAGTGGTTTTGATCTCGGATAGCGTTCGGTTCCAGAATGTCTACGCAGGAGTTCACCATGAGCTCGTCGCGAACACGGTCGACTTTGAATCGAAGACGAATAAAGAGTCCATCAATCAACCGATTAACTCGTTCGATTGTGCTGTGTGATCACCGAGCTTGGAAAGGGCCTGAGCCCATTCACGTTTCGGTTTCAATTCACGATTTGATTGATTTTCAAATGGAATTTCTCGACAAACATTTTTATTTGACAGCATTTGTCAATTAATTGTTATCGATCGGTGGCCGTCATACGACATTTATTGCCTTCTTCCTGGCGTCCACTCGTTGCACAACAAACGTCTGCACGTCACCATTTTCATGGAATTGTGCAAAGTGTTGCGTGTTGCTCAACGCAAATGCCATAAAACAATTGTAATTTGTTCAAGCAGTGGGCACACAATGGACCCACCCGTGTGGCCATTAAAGCCAACACACAAATCCATTATGATTAAATTACCACTACTTTAACTGAAATGTTGGCGTTGCTTGCGCAAACTTTTCAACCAAACCTCGACACACACGTTTTCGAGATGTTACCGAAGCGATAGAGAGATTTTCTCACGGCCGCACAATGGCTCGACCAGCCAGCGACTCAAAGAAAATGCCAATATTGTTCAATTTTCATTCACAATTCGCATTGCATTTTAAACGGATTTTCATTTGCCACAGCAAGCCAACGGGCCAACAATGCAAATCGTCCTCAATCGTTGTCATTCATTGAAGGCGCTTTATCTTTTTTGACATATCTATCGCTTCACAGACGATTCTCTTCGGTTATCAGTGGCCCATCTATGTCGATTGCTTTGCACCGAGATTTAGGTCATTCCAGACAGTGTGACGCCCGGCCAGTTCGAAATGTTCGATCGTTCAGCACAATGAGATCGTACCTATTCCTTTCCAAGAGCGAAATTACAAGAAGAAGAAGAAGAAGAAGTCGATTTTGTACCTCGGTGCTTCGAGCCATTTGACCAGCATGGCTCATACCTCCCTCGGTCCGTGCAACTTTTTCACACTCATTTCGAGCGATTTGTGACGAACGCATTTCTGTGTGCGCAATGCATCAATATCAATAAAGGAAACAGGTCATCAATATCGTTTATTTGGCCTTCCAACATTTTTCACTTGGTCCATTCATCCGATTCGAACAAACAAACACGGTATCCAGCATGGCCAGCACAATCAATAGATTAGTGCATTGGCCATTGGCATTTCGAGAAAAAAAAAAAAGAAAAAGAAAATATCAAACTGATCGATAGAATTGTGCATTACAAATAGCAATAATATAAATTCTCATTCATTACTATTTGCCTAAGCAATTATGAATGCGTTCTGGGGCTACTGCGCTGGACCACCCGCAGATTATGCTTGCATTTTGGATAAACACAGCACAGCGTCTCTCCTCGTCCTTTCTTTATCTCTCGTTCGGTCGTTGGTGCGTTCAGTTGTTTGAGGTTTACGAAACGGATGGCTTTCAGGAGTGAATTCACCGAAAGATTATGTAAGTTTGGTGCGAGACGTACGGCGACGTGTCGAGTAGACGTGCGGTTGTTTTTACCCATTCATTGATCCAGCGGTGCATTCATTCATCCACTTAAATCCATTAAGTTGATTTTTAATCCACTTTTTGTGAGTTTTTTGCCCGTAGCTGGCTCAACTTGTTGCATGCACTCAATTCATTGACGTTGCTTCTGCTCAATTGAGCAGAGGATTTTGCTCGAAATGCAATTGAATGGCGGAGGAAAACACCATCATGCTTTGCCGTTTCATTCGAATCTTTGAGCGATTTCGGTGAAATCCCCGTGATTCAATTCTGCTTCAGTGATCAACATTCGCTCACACAACGTCCAACGCTGGACGGATAAACCTTTTTCCGCAGACACAATTGCGACAAAAGCCCACTTGATTCAATTGCACAACGCTGCCTGGATAAGCTTCTGACGAAATGGCACTGTCCCAACGATTCGATGCCATTCCATTCCCAGGTAGCCCAGCGAGTTTCATTCATTCTTATCGGGATTGATACGAAACAAAAGGTCATCAATTTGTTTCCTTTCGTTTCGTTTCGAAGCGCTGGAATTTCGGTGAATGGTCAGTGTTCGACCTACACCAATAATTAATTGCACCTTTGATAGAAATAACGCATTTTCCTTGCAACGCAACCGAACAATGGCGACGAATTTGATTTTCCCACCAGAGAAAATATGTCGTTGGCAACACGCAACCAAAAACCGAAAGGCAAACGAGAAGCGAACAAATGAAGTTGAAAAAAAAAAAATATGAAAAAAATTTCAACAAAGGCATCGATGAATAACAAAAAAACAAATTGTATTGATCTCGATTCTCGATGACCGAAATGCCGAAGAGTTATTGAATTAGATTTTGTACGCCCTTTTATCGTCCATTGGCATTGTTTCAGAGACCCATCGATCGATGAAAAGATCGACGCATCGGCAAT